>CANYCX010835893.1:0-17708 GCA_948193385.1 Breynia disticha f. nivosa
TTAGTGTAAGCCCTAGCCCAATACATTGTTTGTAACTTTTATTGTTCAGTAATAAAATTATGAGGCATTATTTTATCACTTCATGTATTGACCTGTGGTATGTGTTTGATAAAATATCTAAGAATGTTGATTAAGCGTTTGAGGTATCAAGGTTGAGGACCTTGATAGTAGAACCTAGAATTTATGAGATTAACATTCTAAATATCCCTAGTCGCCTGTTTCTATGAGAATAGAAATGAATTAAGACTAGTATGTACTTTGTAGGTGATCATGTTCTACGGGTTACAGATATTTGGGATATCTAGCAAAGTGCATAGGTACAATGTAAGACATTGTATTTGGACAGCGATCACTATTTGCAATGTCAAATATTATCCTTAGACTAAAAATAACTATGACTCTTGTTGTGATTTTTAGTGTACTTTGACATACGCCTAACGTGATCGTAAAAGATTGCCAAGAACGTTCTAGGTTTATTAATGTTACTCTCACGTAGTGGAACAAAAATTCTTTAAAACTATCCCAGAAATTTTATTTCTAGGATATGAGCTTTTTAACAATCCCATTTGTTGTTAAGAGCGTATCTCTTTACACGTAAAATAAGAATTGACAATATTTACCTTTTTGGTGTTTGTGATATTATCATAAAAACAATTGAATATACCAATAACACGAAAACTCTCAAGGTTACACATTATTATCATAACTTATTTGAATATACCAACCAACTTTACAACTCACCAAGGTTAAATAACGTTATGTTTGCTACTTTGTATGATATGGGCTATCAACCACATGAAATTCTTTGCTAAGACCTCCCTTTGAGATCAAAGGTTCTTTCCTCGCCAAGACCTCCTGCTGAGATTATAGAGTAAGTTATAAGGTTTAAGACTAGTTCTTTTTTACTAAAATATTATGAGGTAAATTTTCAAAGAAGTGAGAAAATTTTGACTTGTCTCAACTCAAATGTCACACCAAATAATTATCAAACCATATTGACATTATATCAAACCAACTAGAACTCTACTTTGGTTTTCCCTCGAAGAGATGTCACTCACAATCGTATTGCTTTATCCAAATGATCAACATTGAGAAGCCTTCAACTTATGTGGTTGATCAAAGGTTCACAAATTATCCATCCTTTAAAATGGTCTCATGATTTTTCTTTTCAAACTCCCACTAGGATAAAGTTCAAAATTGCCTATGGAATTATGAACTATTCGAAACACATTATAAGGTTAAAAGCAACCATTATTTAGAATCTCCCACTAGGATCCTGTTCAAACTCAAAAATAACTGCTTGAGTAACAAACTTTAGCATCCCACTAAGAATAACTTCTTTTAAAGTCAGGATCAAAAACAACCACATTAGAGGTAGATGAGATAAAAAGATGTGAACCCAACACAAAATGTGTCCATGATGGCTAAACAAGTCCAAAAATGATGGTCAAACCCCTCTTGTACTCAATCTTTCCTCATCTTCCTTCAAATCTCCTACTCGGTTGGGAGTGATTTTAAAGGGATGTAGTCCTTAAAGAGATTTATGAAGTCACCTTTCCACTCTGGTATCCTTTTTCATTGAGAGTAAGATTACTAGTTTTATTACTCATCTAGGATAAAAGAGTAAGATTACTAGTTTTATTACTCATCTAGGATAAAAGAGTAAGATTACTAGTTTTATTACTCATCTAGAATAAATATCAAAAGCGAGTATATGTCACATAGGACAACTCAGTAACTTACATAAAGATAGTCCTCTTTGTTTGTCGATCGTTTAAGACTAAGATTTTGAGGATATTGAAAATACATTTCATGATTTTGAAATTGTTAAGTCAAACTTTTAACTAATCCATTTTCTCACAAGAAGTGTAAGTAACAAATTTTAAAAGAGCATATGTTTAAGAATATGTTGGCTTGTTCATCTCAACATGTTAAGGAAAAAAATTTCATGTTCCTCCACTTCACTTTATTAGTAGAGTTTAAGAAAAATATGTATTGTTCACTCTTATTGATATCTTAAATGTCTTAGGCTTTCTATAAAATGCACTTACAACATATATTTATCTTTATATGTTTAATCACCTCATCCTTTGAGATTCATATACAAGAAGACAAAACTAATGTTCCTCATATATGATAAATCCAAAAAAAATATCATTGTTACCTAAATCAATCATACTTATAAATGATGATTGACCTATCTCTTTCACCACCAAGTGGTAATTTCATCGATTGCAATAAGATTATGTTTGACTAATAGTTGTCCATTAATTTCTAACCCAGACATCACTCTCAATTATGTAACTTAACCTTTCACAAGTTGCCAAATTCTCATACCTTAAAAAATTTAATGCATTAACTTTAGCTAATTTGGTATGAGGCGCATTTAATAGAATTGCATTATCACATAAAATGTGCAAAGTTACAAATGAGAAGTACTATTCTCTTCACGAATTAGAGATTTAGTAGTCTATACTCTAATGGAGATGTTGATATGTTCTTCAAATCAAATCTAAAAAAATTAAATACCAATGACTTACTCTTTTTTGGTCATTCCTAACATGTCCTAATCATTACCATTTAGAGTTTATTGGACATGAATGAAAAGTTATAAGTAGAACATGAAACTTTAATATAATTCTCAATTGCATAGATTGAATAGTGTATATTCAAAGGTGCAATCCTTCGATAGTCAAACATTTTCCTTAATGAAATGTCTTGAACACATGATTATGTTCACACGACATCATAAAAAATTCATCTTTGTTTTCAATTATTGAGAATTTTGAAATCCTTAAGACCTTTATTTTCAATTGTCTTAGCCTTCAAATAATCATAATTAAGATGTTATTATAAAAATTAACCTTGAAAATCTCCAAGATTCTCTAGCATTTACTGTGTCTTTGCCAAAAGAAACCAATCAAGTTGAAACACTTAATCATTGTTCACATAGAATTTGTATTAAATGTAGCTAGATTTGGTCCTAATTACTTCGCGAGAAATCAATGTCAACACCTCTGACAAAAAATTCCTTTTAGTTGACTTAAACTAAATTTACTAAGGTTAGAGATCACATAAGCACTTAGCTTTTAATCGTTATGTATTTATGTATCTTTAGATAGTCAATAGACTGCAATCCTAAGATAAAATGATACATACATAAATACTTAGTATTTACATTTATTCTTGCATCAAGACACGTTTAGAACTTGTCATATCCTTGAATTTAGGCACATCCTTAATTCAAGGTCTCAAAAGCTATTAACTTTTGTTTTCTATTGAAAAATGTATTTCAATAGTTGCAGTTGTCGTTTCTAGCTTGACCAAACACATTTACCTAGTTCAAAACAAATCACCTTTATAAAGCAGCTTATATCATTTATAACACAAAAAATAATCATAGCAAAATTAACTGCATATTTAAAAAACAAAGAAATTTAAATAACAACACACTTAATTTGTTATTTCGTCACTGCTTTCTCTAACTTTCTCTTAGAATAAGTATAACTATACGAGACATCTTACAGAAGTGTGCTACCATGTTGTAGAGGTTCACTTAGTCTTTAGTCAAATCAAGATTCAAAATAATAAATGTTTCAGTTTTTTTGTTCTAAATTATTATCTTTTAATGAACAATGTTCATTATGCATTTCCTTTAGTCATTACATAGTCAATATATGCTAAAGAAATGTACCTAGACTAACCAATTAAGAAAAATAATTAAATTAAGGTTTACTACTAATGTTTCAGCCAATTGATGGGTTATATTTTAGGTACATTTTGTTATGCATTTTACATTGTTTTGCATTTGTAGTTATGTCAATTTTAATTCTTTAAGCATAAGTTTTGCATTTCGTGTCTCTAAGAAGTTAAAGACTATTTTCATGCATAATTGATGAAGGTTTGAAAAGAGGCAACATGATATTGAAATAGGAGGCTAAATTGGCAAGAAATAGCATTTTATCATAAAGGCTTTTCGTCATGGGCATGACGAGCTACATCATGGACATGATGAAATGGGGTGCCTGACAATGGATTGATCGAGAGGAGGGTTGCCCAATATCCTAGTGGGCCCACTCACCCACAACAAAGCAGGTGAGGGGCCCAACGGCCCATTAGGGTAAGAGCATGCTCCTTCTTATTAGAAACATAAATAAGAGAGGGGAAAACATTGTAGATTGACTTTTTTTAACAAGAGCTAAAATTAGAATTAGAAGGAGAGGAAGCTTTGGGTTTTTCTTGAGATTGATTGGTACACTCTTTTGTTCAATTATTTTCTTTATGTTTTGCCTAAAGTTAAGAATACTCTAGTTTAGATATTCTGTGGTTTGATTCATTATTTGTGAGACAATTTTTCTTGAACTGATTTATTGAATGTTAAATATTTATTCAATTTCTATGTTATTTGTTTTTTTATTATCATATTGATTGAGTTTAAATGGCTACTTAATTTGATTGTTATGATAATAGGTTGCTAATTGAGAATTGTGGGTATCTATAATTCTTGACACATTGGTACCAATGGTGTAAATGGCATGCTGTCACATTATTAATGGGATTGAGCAATCCGACTTAAATGAATCTAGTTGTATAGAATTTGTTAGTCAAGGATTGGTTTTCTATAATTATTAATGCAATCTAAAATTAAATTCTATCGAGGTGTCTCGGGGATTGTTCTTAGGCTAGGGAAGTATTTCTATCAAGGTGTCTCAGGAATATCGACTAAGCAGAAATTGGATACTTGTGTTTGTTGGTATCATTACCTTTCCTACTCAAGCATTATATCTAAATTCTTAGTGTCAATGATCAGATAATTGAATCAACTAAAGAATATCTTGGCTAAGCTCTTTTATTATTGAATTCTTATTTTATTTTATTACTGCATTTAAAATTGGCTTTGCTTTATTTGATATCTGCATTTTTAGTTTTACAAACAAACAAATTTCCTTCAAAAATAAATTTTTTGCATTTTATTTTCCATTTTTTTTACTTTCAAATAATTGGTTTACTGGTATATGTGGATTCTACCTTACTTTTGATATACTCAATATATTCTCAAAGAGGATAATTTATATTTGTTAGTCTCAACAACTATCAAATTTTGGTACCGTTGCCGAGAACCAGTGTCAAATTAATTATTTGATTGTTTATTGTTATTTTATTTATTTTGTTTATTCTTGTTTTAAGTTTATTTTGTGTTTTGTTAAATGTACCTAGACTAACCAATTAAGAAAATTAATTAAATTAAGGTTTACTACTAATGTTTTCACTAATTCAACAAACAAATTATTGATTAATGAACATATAGAACCAAATAACTTTAGCAGACTTAATTAGATTCAATGCATGAGTCTAATTGATTCAACTGTCTTGTCCAAAACTTATAAGGTTATAAGATCACTAGTGTTACTTCTCCAAACTTAACATATTACTTTTCTCTACTCCACTTTTTATGACCATCCCTTTTTTGGATCTAATTGGAACATATCATCACTGATCTAATTTCTAGATTTTGTGAATTTTAGTGACATATGCAATAATCACATTTTATCAAGATCTATCTCGTTTCTCCTACTTGACACATTGGTAAAAAAAACAACTCACATTACTCTATCTATACAACTTATATATTGAATTTATTTTTTTATTAACTCTCTAGCTTTAATTAAAATGAACACACACATATATTAATGTCATTTTGAACCTATATTAGACATTAAATCGCATGTTTTTCAAAAATTATTCGATTCACGTAGAATTTATATTTCTGTTGTTTGAAACTTGTGTATATTAATGTTGCTTTGAAAAAATCTTCAACATTAAATGAAATAAATTAGAGATTATATAAATCACATATAAATTATATTTCAAATTGACTTGTATTTAATATTACATCAAACTAATCTTAAATATTAAATTTACACACTTTGGAAATTCTGTAAATCACATAGATTCAAATTTCTATTTAGATTGATTTTTACAATTTTAATGATAGATAATCATTAATTAATTGTAGAAACATGCAATTAACTTTGAATTTATACCAACACATAGTATTTTCAAAATTCAAAACATAGTAGGAACCATAAAACATACTGGAAAATTACTCTTTTGAAAACAATTTCATAAAAAATGTTTACATCAAACACATTGAATTTTCATTGAAAATTTTCTTAATAAAAAATAATTAAGAAAAATTACTTTTGAATATCTGAAAATTAAAAAACAATATATCATAAAATTATAAATAATTAAAGATAGTTAAGAAAAATTACTTTTGAATATCTGAAAATTTAGAAAACATATATCATAAAATTATAAATAATTAAAAATAATGAACATAAAAATTTGATCGCAATAAACCGTTTGACACACTGCTACGTGTTGTCAGAGTGACAGAGCATGGTAACCACACGTAGATTCGAGTACAAGAGATGTCTTGATACTCGCCATACTGAGCTGAAGCGTTTCGATTTAAGTGGACAGTTGTGTTGATGTGGCAATCCACATCATCTACCACGTGGCCAAGTGTGTTTGGAAATTATGGCGTGGCTTTGTCCACGTGCTAGGTTTAGTGGGGTCGGATGTTGACATGGATGATATGACATGGGCTTAAGCTTTTTTTGTTTGGGCAGATTCATAATTTGGGCACGGATTCGAGTTGAGCCAAGCCGAATTTAGTTCATATTATTTAGGTTGGCTCTGTTCAAATGTGGTTCGGTTTAACACTAGTTCAATCGTAGATTTTGTCTAGTTTAGTTTTCTTCCAAACTGTGTCAAAACCAATGGCTTTTTTCTTGCTTTGACCTATCTCATGCTGTCACATAGTCTTATCTTCCTCAGGTTGGAACGGTACTACCCGCCACCACTGCTCAGGCATAATAGTGTTTTTGGCATCTTCATAGTCTTTGTTTATCGCCTTGTTGATATGTTTCAATCACCAAAATTGAGACTTAAAGGTTATCAGAGCTCCCAAATCCAATAATGGCTGCATGTTTACAAAATTTCAACATTTTATAGGCATGTTTTGGATGGGATAGCCAAACACATTCTAAATTTTCAATTTGATTTTAACCAAATTTATAACAAGAAAATGTTTGATTAATGGGAACTCGCGACAACATTTTTTAGACATAAAAACATATTTTTGACATCTAGAATAGCCAATTTTATAGCACAATTAATGCATAAAATAAATTATGTAATCTAAAATACTGACCTGATTAGTGCGATAGAATATTGTAAATGATAAACCTTAAAGACAATGTTGTTACCAACTACCGTCAACTACAAGCCACATTGTGAGAAGGACATTGACGCTTGTGACCCTTTTACTGCTTTACTGAATCTACTTGATTAATCCTTGAGAGAAAAATCGCATATTTTTCTCCATCATAGTCAATATCATGAGTGGTCAAGCGACAATGCTTTACTAAAACATCCTATAATTACTAACATATAATCATGTATTTAAACTTATTAATGCAGAAGCGTTTTACAAATTGTTTGGCTGTAGAGAGAGGAAGTACTGATGAGCTACAGCTGACCCACTTGCTGACTACCTTTTGTACCTATTCCTAAAACAAAAACTGCAGTTGCATGAGTTACAGGCTCAGTGAGTAATCATCTATATTAATTATCATCTTTTAACTCTATGTTGCTTCCTTGATTCATTCCTTATGTTTATATATGTGAGCACACGTATATCTTATCATCTGTATACTTTGTTGTATTCTTTATCTTTGTTCTGTATTTTGTAAGCTTTATTCTTATTATCATATGAACAATTAAACTTGTGAACATATGAACTGTGCTGTGCTGTGAACATATGAACATGTGAACAAGTGAACATGGGGACTGTGCTATACTTAACTGTGACTATACTTCCGTCTCCGTATATATCTTCCGTCTCCATTATACTTTTGTCTCCGATCACCACCATTATCATCACCTATCACCACCTCTATCTGTGTCACCACCATTATCATATGCCTATGAATGCATGTGTTATCATGTGCATGTGATTATTACATGTGTTCTTGTATCAATTGCATGTGTTCATTCACGTGATTATGATCAGGTGATCATGTCACAATGTGATTCATCATATGATTCTGAAATCATATGTCTGTGTTCATTCACGTATTATTTTATCGTTTGTCATCATATTAATCGTATTTATGAAAATACGATCATCTATGAATTCTGTGAAGTCATGAAAGATCATGAACTTCCTTTAATAATCTATTCCTTTGATAATCTGTTCTTTTGTATGTTCTTATTTCATTATTTTCATCTGTATAACTTAATTACTTATTTGTGTTTCCTTAGGATTTTATCCTAGGGTTTTAATCTAATAAACATATAAAACATATATAACAATCAAACACACATAAATCATCTACCAACAAATATCCACACGCTAGTAGGTCTAAATATGCATATAATTTAATGTAAAACTAGGTCTGGATTACTCACAGTTTAATCCGTATAAAATCTCCAAAATATCGAGCCTGCTCCAATCGTTGGTCTCATGTGTTAAATCTCTCTTTCTCTCTCTCAAACCCTAACTCTCTCTCTCTCTCTCCTCCCTCTCTACTCTCTTTTCCTTTCTCGGCTCTTTTAAGCCTTCACCTACTTCCTTTCCCTTTTTATAGACGAGGAAAGGAAGCCTCGTCATTTTTCTTTGCTTCCAAGTCACGCCAGCTCCTTTTTAATCCTAAACTACGCGTGGTCACCAAGAGGTACGTGTGGTCGACAACACACTACACGTGGTCGACTTCACACCGCGTCTAAATGTACCAAAATACACATTATCACCCTTTGAGTACGCGTGGTCATTGCCATAATGTGTTCTTTCATCTCACAACATGTACTTTACTGAGTTTCTGGCTCATTTTTCCTTCTATACATTCCTATGTCAACCATTTATCAACATACAATAAACTCCTCATCTTTCACATCAATGCTTAATCTAATCAATCATTTTCTTATTTACTAATCATAGGACTTAAAGATGAGGATGTTACAATTCTTTCCCTCTTAAAGAATTTTGTCCTCGAAATTCCTCTCTATATGCCATTTTAGATTTTTAAATCTGATTCTCGTATACTTATCTATGCAATCAAGCTTACATCTTTTCCTTATACATCTTACATCTATTATACTAATAACCTCAAATGTCATTATTAACACTCCCAATTCAAATATCTATCACTGCTATAGCATATTCCAAATCATATGCTGAATAGTTATTTCCTATCATCATATTGTCTTATTTAGTTTAATCTGTATAAAATCTCCAAAATATCAAACCTGCTCCAATTGTTGGTCTCATGTGCTAAATCTCTCTTTCTCTCTCTCAAACCTTAACTCTCTCTCTCTCTCTCTCTTCGCTCTCTGCTCTCTTTTCCTTTCTCGGCTCTTCTGAGCCTTCACTTGCTTCCTTTCCCTTTTTATAGACGAGGAAAGGAAGCCTCATCATTTTTCTTTGCTTCCAAGTCACGCCAGCTCCAGTTTAATCCTAAACTACATGTGGTCACCAAGAGATACGAGTGTTCCACAACACACTACGCGTGGTCGGCTTCACACTATGCCTAAATGTACCAAAATACACATTATCACCCTTTGAGTAAGCGTGGTCATTGCCACAACGTGTTCTTTCATCTCACAACGCGCACTTTGCTGAGTTTCTGGCTCATTTTTCCTTTTATACATTCCTATGTCAACAATTTATCAACATATAATCAACTCCTCTTCTTTCACATCAATACTTAATCTAATCAATCATTTTCTTATTTACTAATTATAGGACTTAAGGATGAGGATGTTACAATTATTGTCTTAGTTTTTTTTGTAGAGAAAACTAACTTCTATCCAAAATTAATTAGGTAATTGCTTACTTCTTTAAGTTCCACCAAAAGTCCTTATATAATAGTGGACAACTTACTCAATTTGTTGTAATACTCGATTACACTGTAAACCCAAATTTACATACACACACACACACACACACACACACACACATATATATATATATATATATATATATATATATATATATATATCGGATATACTCAATTCATCATTGGCAGACCTACTAAACCTAATATCTCTCACTCACACATTATTAATATATTTCTATCATCTAATTATATAAGAATAAATTCCATTACTCATAAAAAAATTATACATTTATAATGAAGGATTTAAAATAATACCAATTAAATGATTGATAATAGCATTTTTGTAAGGGGATATTGAATTTGGATACAGTTGGTTCAATAATACAAATTATCTTTCTAAGTAAAATTATCTAATGAATATTAAGAGATTTATTAAAATTATAAACTTTTTTATTTGTATTAGGGTTAGATGTTTCCTTCACTTCTTCTGCACGCGACCCTTCCTCCTTGGATTTTACTCTTACCATTGTTTATTCGAAAAACTAGGCAAATGCTAGGTTTTTTTTTCAAAAGTGTAAATTGTATATCATCATGTTCATTTATATTAATATGTTATATCATTTTTGTGTGGATATGCTCGATTTCAGTTAAAATGTACGAAAATACTCATCCCACTAATTATGTGCTTAATCTCTCGAATTTAACACTTTCATATGCATATTAATTAATTATACTAGATTTTTTCTCTCTCACAATTAATTACTTTCCTTTTTTTTTAATTCACTAAGTAATTATGAATTTATTTTCTTTATCATTTTTCTTTGTTTTTATATTATTTTTCTCTTTTTTTATTCTTTTTTCGAATAAGACAACAATCAGGTAATGTTTGGATGTGTCACTCATGTTCATGTATGTTATTTATATATTTTGAGAACTTTGGCTATTTTGAAAACATATGAACATGGATGAAAATTTTGAATATTCAGTGATCATCAAATGATTTGATTTGTTTTTAATATTTCATTATAATGTTATAAATATGGATTTTTAAGAGTTTGTGTGGTTTTAATTTTTGTTAGCATTTAATATAATTGAAAATTAACCAATATTACATGAATATCAATGTTCAAATTGTATTATTTTATTTGTGTGGTATTTTTAAAATTAGTTTTCAAGGAACACTAATGAACACAAATAAACATCAGTTTATAATCAATGTTCAAAACAATATGGTTATTTTTTGTTTTTATTTTTAACTTTTGTGTACTATGTTTAACATAAATGAACATCATTTAATAATTAATGTTCAAAATAGTATGGTTGTTTTTATTGTGTAACTGAGCAAACATGGACGACCATATAAATGTTTAATAATGTTTATCAGTATTCAAATTGTATTATTTTATTATTGTGGTATTTCTAAATTTAGTCATCAATGAACATTATTAATAAACATAAATAGACATTATTATTTGTTGTTTTTATTTTTAACTTTTGTGTACTACATTGAACATAATTGACCATCATTTTATATTGATGTTCAGAATAATATGGTTGGTTGTTATCACGTAAATGATCAAACATTGATAATTATTAATTTAAACAACCACTAATCACTCTCCATATAAAATTAAGGAAGAAATATTAATTCAAAGAACCACTAATCACTCTCTATTTAAAATTAAAAACACAACCTGCAATCACTTTTAAAAAAATCCATGAAATTTCTCTAAAATCCTATGAAGAAAACAATTGTAGAAATAAAAAAATTCCAAGAATAATTCAAAATAAAAAAAAAGAACAAAGAACATCATTTTTTTATTTAATGCAGAATCATCCCTTCTGGCGCAATAACAAAAATATTCAATAATAAAAAAATAATCAGGTACGATCTTTTATTGCTGCTATAAAAAATACTCTCTCTGTCTCATTTTAAGTGTCAATTTTTTATTTATTACACATTTTAAGGAACCACATTTAATACAACAACTTTTTTAAATTTACCCTTGTATTGAAACTACACAAAAGAATGTGATTGGTTATATGAATTAAATAGCTCTTGAAAATATGAGCTTCTATATTAATATGTGAGGGTATTTTAGTAATATTTTTGTAAAAACTTAGTTTGTGACACTTATTTTGGGACAACCAAAATGTACTTTTGTGACACTTAAAATAGGATGGAGTGAGTAACAATTAATAATACTAAAATATAATCATTTGATGAGTCAAACAAAAAAGAATAATAAAATGTGTCATTTTGATTTATTTTATGTATTTTTAAAGTGAAAAAACTACATACATATAAATCTACCAATAAATATGTTTTATTCAAATAAAAAATTAAAATATTGAAAAAACAAAAATTTTATTATATGACACGTAAAGACGCATTTTAACTCATTTATAAGATGAATATATATAGACTCATTTTGCATGCATTGCATTTCTTATAAACAAAATATTTTTTAACACATGTATAATATCACATGTAAATTCATCTATTGGGTATGCCAAAAAAATTTTAATTTTTTTACT
Organism: Breynia disticha f. nivosa; assembly: GCA_948193385.1. Taxonomy (NCBI): domain Eukaryota; kingdom Viridiplantae; phylum Streptophyta; class Magnoliopsida; order Malpighiales; family Phyllanthaceae; genus Breynia; species Breynia disticha. Next base: position 12,444 of record CANYCX010835893.1, read on the forward strand.
AAACACAATTAATTATTTTTTATAAACAACAAGAAAAACCAGTAATCTGAACACATATACATTTATTTTTGCCTTAATTAAAGAATATTTTTCAACTTTTTCACTAAATATCATATTTTTTTACACAAAGAATTTCTTTTGGCATATATACGTTACAGAACACAAATAGACTCATTTACTGTTTGAAATTTTTCTTTTGTCATTTTCAATGAAAGTTATGCTTTTTTGAACTAAACAAATTCTGTTTGACGCATACAATCACTAAACACATATAGATTTATTTTTATTATCATCTTTGCAGATTCAATGTACAATGGAAGACAACAAGGTACCAATTCAACATACGAAAAATGGAATGATATTGAAAATTTTCAAAACTATAGTATCAACAGTTTGAATGTATAGGCATCTTGCGACTTCATCACCTTAGTAGAGAAAATTTGTACAAACTTTGGAATAAGCACAATAGACATGTATTGACTCATAAGTTCTTACAAGCTTTGTATAAACACAACAAACACAAAAATCTCTATAATCATAGACAATGACATAAATATGGAGTTCTATAGAAAAAAAATAAGCGCAAAGACATGATAAACTAAAAATTAAACATATAAAATATTAACAAAATAAAGATACATTTTGACACAAAATCAAAAATTAAACAACATATCAAGACACAATTAAAATAAACAAAGTTAAGCTCTTTTTACAGAAATGAGTCTAAATGTATTCAAAATCTCACACATATCCTTGTTAAATTATAAAAGTGTAGTTCAACATAAGTATCAAACATAAAATAGATAACAACAAAATCAAAATACATTTGACACAATTCTAAAAATTAAATAAAAACAAAATATGTTTAGACATGATTCTAAAAGTTAAAAAAAATATCAATACACATTTAAATAAAGACACGTAAAAATTTGTTAATTGAGTCTAAATATATTCGAGACACATTTTTTGGTTTTAAGAATTTTTAAAATTCTATAAAGATTTATTGGTGATATTTTGTAAAGTAAGATTCTGAAAATGTGTAATAAACTAAGTTAGAAATAATGAAAGTCTTTTGAAAGCAAATAAGAAACCTTGATAGCTTTCTATTTTAGATACACCACCAAATAAAAAATATACACAATTCTACAAATATGATAATTTTAAAGCTCAAATTCTCTTTAAACATTCATGATTTTAAATTTTATCACACATTCTTATTTTTTTAAAACAATATTTTGTTTGTTATTAAAAATGTACATTTTATTTTAGATAATTATAAAACTGAACGCGTCATTTCAGATAATTAAAATATAAAATATGTCATTTTAGATGAAGATAAATATTGTATTACATTTTAGTAAAACAAAATTTGAAAACATATCCTTTTGTATAATTAAGGGATAATTTAACTAACCTACTACTTAATGTTTGCATATTGAAAAAATAACCAATAACTTTGTTAAATAAAAATATGACAACCCAAACATTCTATATTTAAAAAATAGCCAAAGCATAACTAATTAAATCTGAAGGTACAATCATGCGTGATTTCTCATTCTTAAAATCTCTCTCGATTCAAAATTCCAAATCAAACAAATTTTCACCTTCAGAAACTCACTATCAAAATAAAAAAACACCCAATCAACACAATTATCAATTGCACAAATCAAAAAAAAAATCCAAACATTACTTTTTTTTCAAAAATCAAAGAAAATCGATGAAGAATCATGTTTGAAGAAATCAAATAGTGTGCTTCAACCCGAGTATAAAATCAAGTGAAATCATTCTTATTGATTGTAGTTTTAATTTAATTTTCTATCAAAATTTCATAATCCCACCATTTTATTTTAATCACACGTTCTAAGGTTCACAGAGGTTTACATGCACAAGTTCACATAAACAAAATACTTAATTTAACCACTCGTTCTAAGGTTTACATACTCAAGTTCACAAAACATATAATCAACTTAACACATCTTTTAAGGTTCACAGAGGTTCACATGATCAAGTTCACAAAACGAAAAACTCAATTAGAGTACACGTTCTAAGGTTCAAGTAGGTTCACAAAGATCAAGTTCACAAAGAATATATTCAATCATATCACAAAACGTTCTAAAATTCACAGAGGTCACATGATTGTGTTCTCAAAAAAATACTCAATTTGAACACACGTTCTAAGGTTCGTAGATGTTCAAATGATCAAGTTCACAAAAAACATACTTAATTACATCTCAAAATATTCTGGGATTCACAAAGGTTCACATAATGATATTGACTAAAACTTCAATATCAAAAATTAAAAATATTATTTTTATGATATGAATTTTAAAATGATTATATTTATAATTAAGAAAACTCAAATGCTATTTTTACAATCAGAACGGAAGATAATTACCTCTATAATTAATACCTTGTTTGCTACAACAAACACTCTCTATTGGGCTATCTTGCCTTGCCGGCTTGCATTTCCCTCAACTTGTCCCTCTCAGATCTCTTTCATTTCAACATCCCCTTTCTGTCTTCTTTCAACTTCAACCCACTTATCCTTTTACAAAAATTCAAATCATTTTACCAAACTCTTTTTACTTTAATACATCAAAGCCATCAATCGAAGGAATCAAAACACATATATCAAATTACACACGCCTTTTTTCTTGCTTGGATCAGTTAAAATTTTCAAATTCTAATCGTAAACCAATCTGAACTTCCCGGCTTCAGCATTGCGTATGGTTTGAATTTGGTGATATTCAAGTCCAAAGTTAATCATCCTTCCTTCCCACTCATTGCTCCAGTAATATATCACACTAAGTTGGAGTTTTTACGTGAGCATTCAAAATAGCAATATTCTTAACCCACGAAATTCCTTCTTAATTACCAATTCAAGAAAAATGTTAATATCAATATCAACTGAAAAGCATTTTCAACTCCACTTGCCAATCCTTTCTTATCCATCCCCACAAAAGACACCACTATAAAAGCAAACAGTAACAAACAATTACACTGCGAGATTAAAAATTTGCAACTTGTTCACAAGGCGGCTGGAAAAAATGTGCATGCATTGGATATAATAAGTAGAGTTGGAAAGCTGGAATACATAAGATATTTGAATGTGCTTATTATATGAGAGTGGTTCTGATGAAGTGATAAGGGCAGGGAAGTTGAAAGCGAAACAGCCGTGCGGGAATTGAATACGAGCTGTTGCTTTTCAGGTCGCTCTCCTTCGCCAAAGCCAAATGCAAGTTGGACTCCATGTCCGAGTCTGACCTACGCATTTTGGACGTACGTGCTTTCGCCAATTAATATTGACTCATTCGTGACTCATATCATCGGTTTTTCTTTTATTATTTTTTAATTTATATATTAAATATGTTTTAAGCGGACTGATCTTAAACGTTTCAGAATGGAGTGAAAAATTTGGTAAATTTTAATATGAGTTTCCTATTCAATGAGACAATACATTATGAATGTTAGATACAGTTAAAATAAATTTAAATTTTTAATTTATTTAACAAAATTTTTTCTGTATCTAATTATTGTAGTTAATTGCATCATTGAGTCCCCTCATAGTAAAAATTTATGTAAAATCTTGTTTTATTCCGAGTAGTTTTCCATTTATATACTGATACAAATAAAATATTTTCAACTAAGGTTCCGTTTATTTGAAGAAATTTATTTTCAAAAAAAATATTTTCTTGATTTTTCAATATTTGCTTTCAGCAAAAATAAATTCAACAAAATTATAACTTAAAATTAAGGAGAAAATAATAATTATTCATAGCAAGAAAATATTTTCTTATCTAATATATAGAATTATATTTTTCTTTATATTTTTAAATATTTGAGTGTTAAATACTATAAAATATGATTCCGAAAAAATAAGATTTTGAAACATAGAAAATATTTCCCAAACGAAATCAATTTATATCAATCAAACCAAGCATAAATAGTTATTATGGTGTCATGTTTTCACATTATCTTAGTGTCAAAAATAAAAAATAACTTATAAATTCTTTTAAAAAAACAAAATCATGAAAGAATAGCAATCTAGAATGACTAATATCTCAATGCTTAGTTAAAATGTTATTAGAATTGGACTGATTAACGAATTGAGAAAGGGTTTAGGATGATTCATTGGATGAACCGGTAATTTATTGGTCAAATTAATAATTTAAAAATAACATAAAAATAAATAAATATTAAAATTTTCAAAATTTTTTAGTACTTAAAATCTGTTTGATTTATCAGTTGAACCGACCCATTCACCTGTTTAATACTGATTAACTTATGAACCGGTATCAATAGTAAAATCGAACTTGTCACTAATCCAATTCACCAATTCGACAGATTGATTCTATTCAATTTTGATAACAATGTTTACTTCTATTAGAGCATTCCCAACAGTCTCCTCAACATACTCCTTAATATATTAATATTATAATGTCTCATTAACTCAATTCACACTCTTTAAAATTACACACTATATCAGACTCCTTATTCACTCCTTATTTATTTATTCTTCTAATTTTATAATAATATAACATAACTACCAATCTTTCTAAACTTAACTAATTAAACTAAATAAATATTATAATTAATTAAAATTAATTTTGGCAATCTGTAGTTGGTAAATATGAAGTATCATACTATATAAAATTAATTTCTTATGCAATGCGAGACCGGTTTTCCAAAATCAAGTTTCGGATTTCTAAAATCCGGTTTCAGATTAAAAGGAAATCAAACTCCGTTTTACACCTCTCTTCTTCTTTGTCGGTTTGCTTGCAATTCACTCTCTCCCTCTCTCTCTCTCTCTCACTCTCTCTCAGACCTCTCCTCTCTCTCTTTACTCCATTAACAGTCACATTTTTTCAGTAGTTTTTCTGTATTAGTAGTTATTCTTTATAAACTAATAGGAAGCTGAGAAAATATTCTTTTTCTCTTTACTCCATTAACAGTCGCGTCTCTTCTTTTCCTCTAAAAAAATAATAAAAAAATATTAAGGAGTCATTTTCTCATTCCTCATATTTATTAACTCAATTAAGGAGCTTATACAATTTTTATCTAAAGTAGTCAAAATAAGGAGTCTGTTGGAGTTTCGTTATAAAAAAACAATTGTCAAAATAAAAGAAGGAGTCATTTAATGCATCATGCTGTCTTTTCTGCCATTTAATGCATCTGATCTTAACCAGATACAACTAGATGCTTAAATTACATCTGAACAGGCGGTATCTGCGCATTTAGGTCAAGTAATAAGAACATAAATTCTTA
>CANYCX010836153.1:0-10732 GCA_948193385.1 Breynia disticha f. nivosa
TCGTATAAGATAAAACTCTATTCTTAGTAAATCAACTTAGTTGGCCTATTAATTTTGAATAATTGTAAATTTAGAAAAGTAATTACTATATAAATAAGCTTTTTGAAAATGTATAATAAAAAATCAACACTTAAAATGAAATGGAGAAAGAGTAGACAACTAATAATTTTGAAGAAAAAGAAACTAGTAATACAAGTTGATGCATGTATGACAATGCAAGAATTTTTACCATGTGTTTCTTTAAATAATGATCTCAATAAGATAATAAATTATGATTATTAAATGAAGTAAAAAAAAATTAAGTTTTTTTAATTGTATAATAAAAAATAATTTTAATTTTATATAATTTGTAAAATTTCAATAAAATAAAAAAGTCTTCATTAATGATAATCTGTATAATATAATTCATCTTTAATTACATTAAATTACATATGTTACTTGAGAAAAAAAAAGAGATAAAAATTAGAAGTGCATGCATGTGGGTGGGTGGAAAAAGCATGGATGAATAATAAGGAAAGAGAGATAAAAACTCTTTGTCTGTTGGCTCAGCGATAAATTGAGTTAAATTTATTGACTCTATAGCACCGTTAAAGAACGCATACAGACTTTGACTTGCTAATTCATCAAATTTCTTCAAGATTATATACTCTTAGCTCGTATACTAACTCGACACTTTTTTCAAAACTTTGTAAAAAACGGGAAGAGAGATAAAAAGGAGGAAGAGTAATTTAGCGCAGTAAAAGAGAGTGGGAAACAGTTACCATTGATGGCATAGAAAGCAACAGCAGTGTAATTTAAGAGACAGATGAGATGAGATTTTTTTTTTAAACTCACACCAATTTATATAACCATAATACTTTTTTTTCTTAGTTTAAGTAATAAAAGGGTCAATCGGTACACTGAATGTTCGAAATTTAATTTCTGATTCCATAGCAATGTTAGATGAGGCATGCAAGCATATAGGCCTGCTGGTTTACCAAGCTCTAACGGATACTCTTTATTCTTGATTCGTGAAGTAATACGATCGCTTGTCTAAAATTTTATATAAAAAAACATAACTATAATAGTTATACAAAGAGAAATGGTTTGAAATTAAGTGTAGTAGAGTAGTAATTGTATAGACAGAGTCCAGAAGGGTTGGGGTGTCATGCATTGGTTCTTTTGACCATCCTTTGACTTCTTTCTTCTATTCAAATCAGTGATATGAGCTGTCGATACCGACCCTTCATTGGGACCACGTGACCCCTTCTTCCTCTTCCTTCTCTTTCTCCTAATCTTATCATTAATTCTACCGTTCAAACTCTTTATTGGACTCCGCGAGCCTCCCATAACGATCCAAGTGAGTTTGACGCTACATTTTTAGCTAAAATCCTACTATAATGTTAAACTATGAATCTATAACACTTATAAATCTTTCACACGTACGCGGGATTTACACTTGTTTTGTAGCCGCGCTTAATTAGATACTAACACAAGGGTGTTACCTTGGAAAGTATATGCGTAGTGAAGTGTACTAAGAAGTGGGCTAACTATTATGAGGCATTTATGTCCGATAACACTGCAAGAAATCACGTGGGCACGTGAATAAGAGAGAGGTGTTTGGGTCGCATGACTGGCTTTTGCTGTTAGCAGAAACTACAAGTAGAAACATTACCATTGAAGTAAACACAAATGAGCTGAGCTTCTGAAAGCTGCACTACTCACTTTCCAAAGTTGACCAACTTTTAATTTCCTTATTCATTTCTATGATTTGATTCTCACCAACAACTTCCCCCTCTCTCTGAATTCTACCATTTCTAACTAACACAGTACCTTCATGTTTACAACATATAAAATAATAGTAGATTAGATTGAAATTAAAACTCATGCTTAATCTGCAGCATATACACTCAATGGGTGCAGCTACCATTCATGAGTGGAGACAATACTTTATGCATATTCTTATTAAAAATATTGAGAGTAAGTAGGATGTTTGCATGGAGAAGAAGGATTGGATTGGAGGAGTTAAATTTGAAGTTGTACACAAAGGACATGAAGCTGTCACTCACATGGTTAAACTGAATAAAAATGAGCAGTCAAATGGGGTAATGACACGTGGTGGATTCCCACAGATCAATTTTGGGGTTTAGATAAGTTGAAAGTACGTGTGTGTGATGAAGAAGCAGTCAAAGCAAACTCATTGAATCTCTTTTACGTCTCCCAAAACCAAAACCAGTTTTTTATTATTCTTTGCACGCTTGGGGGCTTAATCACCAATGGAATTTTTTCTTTCATTCGTCGTTGGTTGGACGTAAGGGGTCAATCAGTATATTGAAAATATAGGGTTCTATCTCTAGATTTATAGTGGCGATAAGAGAAATGTACAGGTTTTGAGTTGCTAATTTGTTAGGTTTCTTTGAGACTTTTTGTTCTTAGTTCGTGGACTAATTCGGTCAATTTATTAAAAATTGTCAACCAAAAAAAGCCAATGGAGTATCAATAAGATGTCCTAAAAAAATATTCAATTTCTCATTATTTCTCTCACGCGATCTTTTTTTCTGCACAAACTTTTGATTAATGAACCAAAAAGAATATCAATGCAGATATGATTGTAGTGGCGATAATTATTTCATCATTTTGTCTACATGTGTTGGTAAGTTATAATATAAACAAGAAAAAAGAAATTTGAATTGTTTAGGTCATATGTTGGGTTGATTTGTTTCTTATGAGAGATATTTGGTGACAGAAAGATCTTGTATATGTTTGATATAATAATGAAGATGGATTAGAAGTATTTCGGATCAATTTGAAACGTTGATTGAATTTAATTAAGCGAATCCTATAACCAGCTACCGAAGCGTGTAATTAATTATGTAATGTAACGCAGACAATAATACAGACGTATTAATAACCGTGTTGTTATGTTTAAACTGTGATATGTTACACAAACGTGAGATAAATTATGTGTTATACGATCGGTTAATAACTAAAAAAAATACAATTTTTGTTGTAAAAAAAATACAATTTTAGGGTATTAAATAATAAAATAATTTACTTCTCTATCCGAAAAATTAGCATTAGCAGCCACTACGAAAAGAGATAGAATATAGATGCAGACTATTTATTGAGCTTGTAATGAGAAGGTCCTTCATCAACAAATTGGGCCCAATCTTGAAGCCAATTTCATCAAATATATTGAAATCCAATGCCAGGTTTGACCCTAAAAAAAAAAACCTGAAAGCTGAAATTTCAATTTTCATAAGCAAAACTATGAAATCTCACTAGTCACCACCTCCCTCGTTTATGTCTCTACTTCACGTGTGACCGTCGCATGTCCGTCATTTATTACTCCAAATTGAAATTAAACAACTCCCAATCCTACATTTCTTTCTCTAATCGAAGTTCCCATAGATCATAGATTTTCGTGATGATATTATCCACCCTCCGAGGAACCTTCCACTCCCCCCCACCTCCAATACCAACTAGATTTGCTTTGATTTTGTTGCAGAATATTGTGGTTTAACAAAAATGCCAGCTATTGTTGAATTTTTTAAGCTTTCTCTCGGAGTATGCAACAAAACTTATCTACGTTATCTCAATAATACTTGTTTACAAGGTTCCTCGTGTTCTTTCGCATTGTTTCACGCCACTTTTACGATACAGGAACATGTATTCTCATCCTCCTCCTCACAATGCAAAGTTTGAACCACAAGGTTATCCAATGAACATTCACCCCCCTCATTATCCTCCTCATCTCTCTTCCGTTAATGGCGGCGCTGCCGTTGGAACGCGGTGGTCTACCGGCCTTTGCCATTGTTGCGATGACCAGGCAAATTGCTTTGTTACTTGCATGTGTCCTTGTATAACTTTTGGACAAACTGCTGAGATAGTTAACAAGGGTTCAATTTGTAAGTGAATACATGTTATTTTATGAGTGGCAGGCTTTGATTCTTTGAACTGATTTTATTTCAAATGGATTCAGCTTGTGCAGCAAGTGGTACAGTTTATGGGTTGATATTGGGGTTGTCGTGTCTGCCATGCTTATATTCATGTTTCTATAGGTCGAGGCTGAGAGGTCAATATGACTTGGAGGAGGCACCATGTGTGGATTGCTTAGTTCACTTCTTTTGTGAGGCTTGTGAACTTTGTCAGGGGTACAGAGAGCTCAAAAGTCGTGGTTTTGACATGGGAATTGGTATGTGAAGGTTCCATTTTCATAACACTTCTTGAACGCATTTGTAGAGTCAATTAATTCATTGTTAAAATAGGCTGTGAAAATGTTTATACTGATTGATAATCTGAACTGAGTGTGAAGGTTGGCGAGCAAACATGGATAGGCAAAACAGAGGAATTACAGTTCCTCCGGCTGTCATCGGAGGCATGAGCCGGTGATTATTATCTTCACCTGTTCTCAGCTGTCATCGGAGGCAATTTCTTGTCTTATTTTTCAGTTTGTTTAATCGAGCCTGTGCAGGAGGATTTAGAACTCCATAATTGCAACCCAAGGCTCGTCCGAAAAATTGCAATCGAAGTATTATTTCTCGAACAGAAGTATAGAACTTTTTAAATGATCACTATCAGATCAATCATCATAAGTCACAAGTATGAATCATAAGTTCACAGTTGTGATTAACACTATAATAGTCTTAACATTAGGGAGTTACATGCTGGATTAGGCATAATTTCTCAACTTACTAACAGAACTTGGTGTACGAGTCATCATGGTCATGAACTCATTAACATCAACACAACCATCTCCATCACCATCAACTCCACGAATCATTTTCCTGCAAGCATCCAAGTTACATCTCTCCCCCAACATTTTCAAAACTTCCATGAGTTCTTCAGGGCTAATCTTACCATTACCATCCAAATCAAAGACTTTAAAGGCACTTTGAAGGTCACCAGCCTTGACACCTTCATCCATACTTTTCATCATTTCCATAAACTCTTTGAAGTCGACGAATCCATTCCCATCTGTGTCAACAGCTTCAAAAGCCTTACCAACATGGGCTTCTTCATCCAGGCCTTTCCCTAATGCCTTTAAAGCTGCTTTATATTCTTGGAGTGAAATCTTGCCATCTTTGTTGGTATCAAATTTGTCAAACACCCATTTCATTTCCTCCACGTTTAGTTGGAATGTTTTGGGCGAAGTTTCGATGATGTTGGTAGCTCGTTTTGATGGTGTTTGAGAGTTTTTTCTTGAGAGGCCATGGAAGCTTAGAAAGCTCGGCTTGGCGGACATTTTTGGACAATGATGATGGTTAATTGAAGCTATGGAAGTAAAAGCAATGGCTTCTATAGCAAGAGTAGTATAAGTTGTGGTGTATTAAATGCAAACTTGTTTGTATATATATAAGGTGTTGGGAAAGATTGGTGATGCTACATGAAGTTTGTATCGTGAGTTTACGCGGAGGAATATAGAAGATGAAAACCACTTGCATCGCTTTCATTCAATTTGGAAAATGACATGCTAACATACCAATCTACTTGACTCTACTTATTGCTATATTAAATTTCATTCAAAGGTGACTACATATTGGGTATCCGAAAACACGACTAATGAGTACACGATTAAACACAAAATGAACGACTTAATTTTTTTAATATTTATATCATAAATAATAATATTTGATAAAGAATTCAATGATTATGATACGCAAATTCAAATTGTCACCTCTAGCAATATATGCATCCTTATTAAAACAACTACCATGACTAAATATATTTTTTTGTGGTGAAAAAAATATTGATTTTATTAAGATAGAAACAAAACAAGTTGTAAAGATTCTCGATTTAGTTTCTTAGAACCAGGAAATTGGAATATTTTAGCGTATATGGGGAAGATCTTAGAACTAGCATTCTACTAAAATCTATTCATAGTCCCAATAGTAATATTACTGATGAAATAATCATTATTGTTAATCACTTTAAATCAAAGAAGAATATCATTCAATTTTAGAAAAAAAAACACTAATGGAGTCTAACCGATAATCAAATTTGACTCTAGTCGCACCTGTTTCGGATTCGATTCTTCAACGTGAATCGAATCTTTTTTTTATTCGACCCGCATCGGAGATATTCTTATAAACCTGATCCTCAATTTGACACGCTTGTGGTGTATGAGAATGCAAGAATCTGATTGGCAAAGTTTGAAATAGAGTAGACTTCCACTGGTGATGTTGATGTGCACAAAACATAGCATAGGGAGGTTGTTGGTGAGTGTCCAATCCCACGATTCTTTGGTTTGATGGCATTATAGGCTTGAAATTTCAGAGACAGTGAGTTGTATAATGTGACTCATTTCTGGCCTAACATGCTTATTCCATCTAGGAAGGACCCCTCTTTACTTCCACGCTTCTATGCCTTGCATTCTTACTATATTCTCTCTTCATTTTTCTTACACCATTCACATTTTTGGGATAACTTTAGCCACACAACACCCACCATCCTGTAATTTCTATGTATGGTTGTTGGAATATTTAAATTTAATTCCCTTTCTAAATGTGTCGGACACTGAGATCAGCCCATAACGTAGTGAAATGGGAAGGACCGAAATATATTTGATATTATATTATAAGGACTAAATTAGTCATATAGTTTATAATATAGATAAAGAGAATAAGAGTTATTTCCTGATGAATTGATTCATTTATACCGTTTTCAAGAAAACATTATCCGAGTAGTTTTTCTACACTATTATGCACAATGTACAATATGCCTTGGCGTAGGCTTAGTAGTTCACATTCGCTATCCTTCGATTACTGCAGGAGAGGTTGCAGATTTGAGTCTGTACTCGGCGTATTTTATACGTTTGTAGTGAAAGCTGTCAATGATGAACAAAGAATCTGGCTCTATGGTGTTAATCGAACTTTTTCGTTACGTTAGACTACGGTAGAGACAAGTCTATTTTAATGTCAATTAATTATTTTTTGTCGTTAGAATCGACTCTAATCCCAACAAACTACATGTTAATTAGTGATGTAATATATCATGTATAAAATTTATGTACGGTTTGAGTTCTTTAAAAAAATTGAAAGCCTAAAGTGTTTTGGTCCTAAATTTCACCATCATTAATATCTAGACATATGTAACTTTCTAATCTCATATAGCTCATTTTTTAACTCAATAAATTTAATTTATGACAATCATTTTAATTTTGATTTCGGGTTAGAAGTTTTTCCCGACCATAAAACCCATGTTATCAAAACCGGACCGGACCGGCCGGTCCGACCGGTAAACCGGTGACCCGGCCACTGGTCCGGTCCGGTTCGACTAATTGGACCGAATTGCAATCAAACCGGTCACAAACCGGTCAAAACCGGTCACAAACCGGTCAAAATCGGCTGACCCGGGCGGTTCAACCGGTAACCCGGGCGGTTCAACCGGTAACCCGGTGAACCGGCCCGGTTTAAACATTAAAAAAAAACCTATTTAATGGATTATTATAATATATATGAATTATTAATATTTTGTTGTTATGTTTAGGTAGCTTGTAAAACATATTTTATTTTATATGAGTTTATTTAAACATTAAACTTTTAAAATTTAATTTTTCTCAATTTAAATAATTTTATTTAAATATATTTATATATTATAATATATTATTTATAAATTACCGGTTCGACAGGTGAACCACCGGTTCGACCGGTGAACCACCGGTTCGACCAGTGAACCAACCACCCAGTTTTTTTTCCGGTTTGATCACCGGTCTGGTTTTGATAACACTGCTTGCATAGTCTCCTCTTTTCTTGAGTTAATTTTGCAAGCTCTATTTAGTCCATGAAATTTGTAATTATAACCTAAGGCTTGCCTGTACTTTTTGTGTTTCCTTTCAAGAAAATAAGGGTGTATTTTTGGGTTAATTGCATATATATTTTGTTTTTAGTTTTTATTTGTAAATTAGTCACTATTTTATTATTATTTTTTTTATTTTTACGTATTAAATTGTAAATATAATCCAGTTCTGAATAAATAAAATTGATATATACATCAAGTTAATATTTAGTTTAAAACAGTAAAAAAAATTATATATTTTTTAATTTTAAAAAAATTATAAAAGACAATAATTTATCCTCTGTTTGTTTTAAGGAAATGATTTTTTTGAAAAATAATTTTCTTATTTTCTCATATTTGGTTGCTAGGAAAATATAGTAAAGGAAATTAAGTTAAAGTCAACAAGGAAAATAAGTTTTTTTACAACCTTATTTTGAAAAAATTGTTTTCTTCTTTTTAATTTGAAAGTACATTTTCCTCATTTACTCTCATTTATCTTTTTATATATTAGTGAATATCTTTCTAATTTTTATTTTTTATAAATTTTTATTCGATAAAAATATTTATTAATATGCATAACAAATAAATATGGATGGTTAAAAATAAAAACTTAGTTAATTAAAAAAATAATTTTTTTTAACATGTTATCCATAAAAATATTTTTTCAATTTTAAATAATAAGTGTTATGAAAAATATTTTTTTTACTCAAAAACAAGCATAAAATATTTTCCATCTTAATTTTCATGTGATTGCCAAACAAGAGAAAATAGAATCTAAGAAAATAAAATTTAGAAATTGATTTTTCATGAATAAATATTTTCCCAAAGAATTCATTTTTCGTCAAACAAATGGAGCCTTAGTATATATTAAGTTTAAATCTATGAAATTTGGCATAAATTTATATATAAAACTATTTAAATTTATATATAAAATTTAAATAAAATTAATATTAAGTTTTTATATACAAAAGTCTATCATATATAAATGGAATTAAAAATATAAAAATTACTATTCTGTAAAAAATTTTAAATTATGTATGTTTCTGTAAATAAAAAAGAAAAAAAATAGTGTATATATAATTAATCTTGTATTTTTTATCTAGACGCTACATTATTCCAACGCAATAAAATAGTTAAGCAGGGAGTGGATTATGGGGATGGAAGTGAGTAGTGAAAAATAACCACTTGCGCGTACCTGTTCTGCTAAATTTAGCGATATAAATAGATTGGGATGAACATAGGTATTTGAAATCCTATCTGTCATGGGTTGGCTCCATCCGAATTACGGGTGTAATTGAATATGCTATCTATCTATTTAAATTATTAAAGGTAGTTTGTGCAGTTTAGAATTGAACATGTGTCTTTACTTTATGGGACCATATTTTGGTTTGGCTAACTAATGGAAGAATTTCATTTACTTTTCGTTCTTACATTTTCATTTTATTTACTTCCTTTTCTTTTATCGTACCCACCACCAGGCAAACATCTCTTCCTATTTTTCTTTCACTTTTCATATGAACCATAAGCAACAAAATCCTTCTCCTTCTCTCCATCGATAATCATCCCACAAAAATAAAGCCAAGGCATTCTGTTCTCGTCACAAATTGTGGCTTAATCTTGTTTTTATATATTTAAGTTTAATATAAATTTATAACTTGATATATGTTGAATTGTTATACTTTTTATTAATTTTGTAAAATTATATTTTATCAAATTATATATTTTTAATTTGAATATTATTTTTATATAAATATTATATCAACTTCGTATGTCCTAATAAAGAGGTATATTTTTAAATTAATGAATAAAAGTAAAAAATATTTCATCGATTTAAACTTATTATAACTTCTAACTTGGTATACTATCTTTTTTATATTTTCTCATAAATTTTGTAAAAATTAATGTTGTGTAAATTTTATATATTACTTAAAAATAGTTAAGCAGCCAAATAATATTGCATATATTACTTAATAAAAAATTTAATAATTATTATATTAAATCTTATTTATAAACTTTAGATATATCAAGAGTGTAGCTTAAATATTCACTCTTGAAACTGACAGTTGATTTCTTATGACTTCAAATTTATCATCATTTAATTAATTGTGTGAACAATTATTTTTTAAAAATAGATAAAAAGTAAAAAATTAATGTTGGTAGGAAAAAAATAGTATAAGCTCACTTAATAAGAAAAACATAAAAAAATTAAACTTGTTCCACACCTATAATTTCATGGTCACGTAAGGCATGTAAAAAAAGTTAGCAGTGAGATAAGTTCTGATTTATTATTAATTTATAAATAAAAAAGATAATTTAGTTATATTTATAATTGATCTTAAATTAAACTACTTTCTTCCTCCCTACTTTGGTCATAATTTGAAACGGAAAAAGGGTGTTGGTATTTTGGTTTTGGACGTTTATTGTGAGTGATGGGTTGTATTTGCTTGGTTGACATTTTTTTTTGGGTTAATTTCGGTTTTACTTTTGGTTGGTTAGAGAATTACGTTTAATGGATGCACGTTGGTTTGAGAATGATTAGGGATGATCTTGGTTATGGTGTTATAGTTTGGTTTCGATCTGATTTTGGTTTAATTGTATAAACTTTTTTTTTTATCTGAATGAGTATTTAAATAAGTAATGGGTACCCACAAGTATTATTATTAAAGAATGTGATGGTACAGGCATTATCTAAACGAGTTTGAGACGTGTTCACGTAGTTAATATGCCAAACATGTTTGGTTTATAAGTTCTTCGTGGGTGCCAGACCCGGTCGCATCCCTAGTCGCTTACCAAACATGTATATGTGAATATATATATATATATATATATATATATATATATATATATATATATATATATGTATGTATGTATATATATGTATGTATGTATATATATGTATGTATATATATGTATGTATATATGTATGTATGTATGTATATGTATATGTATGTATGTATGTATGTACGTATGTATGTAT
>CANYCX010836162.1:0-30950 GCA_948193385.1 Breynia disticha f. nivosa
CAAAACATGACTTATGGACAATCACATTCGTGACTATTCTTCTGACAAGATTTGACTAAATGCATGAGTCACGAATGCCATTTCCTTCCCCTAAAATGTGATTCCAAATGGCCACAAATGGTCACATTCATGACTCCTTTCAGTCACAATTGTGACTAATCGAAATGCTGCTCATATTTACATCAAACACATAAGTCACGAACAACATTTATTTTATAGTCTAAAATGTGATTGAACTAGTCATGTTCTTGACTAGTTAATTTGCTATAATTGTGGACCAAATAAGCCCATGAGGTTGTCATGCATTTCCCAAACACGAACAACTATAAAGCCACTTAAAACTCACATGTTATAGTCAAACTTGGGAGGAAAAATTTGTTGTTTTTCTTAAAAGCAAGTTTGTTATTTTCTTTAAAGTTATGACATATTGTAAATGCTGTTTAACTTCAATTTTTATGGCTCCACAAAAAGTGAACAAGACAAAGCTAATGAGTTAAATGTATATGGTAAAGTTGGTGGCCATTACACCACACACCACTCCTATTTTATTCTCCAAAATTCCTCTTTTTACTTCCATTCACAAGACAAAACATCTCTCCTCTTTTCCTCCATTTTATCTCAAACTGTTGTACTAACATTTTGAGTGAAGCTCTCTTATAATTCTTGACAAAGCTAGGAATCAATGTCGAAAATACGAGCAGAAATTACAGAATAAGAGTTTTAAGTCTACAAAAAATAAAGGGAAAGGAAAGTGTAATGCCCAAAAAATATAACAAAAAATTTGCAAAAAACTATGCAAAATAATAGGTGAGAACGGCCATTGAAACAACCAGGGGTGACCATTCCCAAACCGTTCCAGACGCAAACAACGTTTCAAACTTTGCACTAAATAGGGGCAAAACATATATGGGAATGGTTTGGGTAAACTATTCTCTAGGCCATGTTGACCTTGTGGGAATTTAAAATAGAAGCATATTTTAGAAGGGAGAGGGAGAGAAACATTATTTCCTAACCTTAGCTGACCATCAGTTGAGAAAACGTCCTCCAACCCTCAAGAAACATCTTCAACCTTCCCAAACACAAATATTCAATTCTTACACTTGATTTTCATAAATCCCACGTCAGAATAACTACCTAGGAGATCTTAGGCTTTGAGGCCATTTGAAGCAAGGTGACCCATCTTTTCCTAGATGAAATTTATATGTAATTGAGTGAGTTTTGTGTATGTTATATAAGTTTGTATGGAGATTCTTAAATGTATAAGTGTTTTAATTGGCATTGTGTAATTTAGGGGAGATTTGAGATTTTAAGGTTTGGGTAATTTGGGGGTTTTGTGTAATGAGAGACATAAGAGTGAAAACCAGTTTAATGTGTGGTCTATAATGTGAAATAGGACTTGGTTTGTGTCGGTGGTAGTGTTCAAAACCCGAAGCAGATTTGAGCGAGTAGCTGATTTCGTAAATTTCGAGGTTAGTGCATCGAAACAACTTACCATTGTATGTCTTGCATCTGTATGGTTAAATATATTTGGTTGATTTCACATGTGTTGAGATGCTAGGTAAAGTGTCGTAAAAATGGACTTGATGAGATGTGATTTTGACTTATTAGTTATTTGTGTTAAATGGAATTTGACTGTGTCACTGTGTTAGGGAATGGTATGTAATGCTATGTATGTAACAGGTGGGATTGATTTGATGGGTTTGTATGAATGTGTGTTGTTTTGTTTTTTTATAGAAATGAACCTTGTGTGACTGATAATTCAATCAATTGTTTGCTATGCTAAATTTAATATGAACTATTGGAATGGATTGATGAAATGGTATGTGTGGTTATAGTTGAGTTGATATGGATGGTATACATGTATATTTGTCTTAACATTTATAGGAGGATGAGTTTAACTGTTATGTGTTCGAAGGAGAATGTGAAATGTGCTTGAATTATGTGTTTGAGATTTTTATGATGAAATCAAGAATGCGTACATGTCATCTTTTCATATCGCACAGACATCACATGAGCATCATTACGTGTTCATGAAAGGGGATTAACCACGAGAGCAAAAGCTCCAATTCAAAGGGGATTAGCTATAAGAGCAAAAGCTCTAATTTATCAGAGAATTAGCCACTAGAGTAAAAGCTCAACATAAAAAGGGGATTAACCAATGAATAAGAGAGAGATCTCTCATATGAAAGAAAGACCTCAGGGCATACATTTGTATGGCTTGCATTAGCATTCATGTATGCGTATATTAATATGTTGCAATGTTTATTTATCAGAAAGAATCGAAATGTGTTGGACCTAAGCTTGCTAGTTGTGTGAATGTTTGAATGAAGTGTGCATTGACTTGGATTTATGGATCATAGATTGTGTGTGAATGGATTAAAGGAAATGTATAAAGAATGTTACGATATTAAGTTGTGGAAGTTTTTTACAATGCTATCTTGGGGTGGTATGACTTGAAGTGGGATGCTTATGTTGGAGTTGTGTTGTGAGAAATGTTATGTGTTAAATGCTTTTGTTGTTGAATACTGCAGGTCAAATGGGCACAGTAAACTGTTTCCCCAACTGTTTCACTTCCAGAATGTCCCAGTGAGTTGGGAATAATTTTTGAAATGGTTTGTGTAAAATGTTCTCCAAAACGTTCCACTTCTAGGGACTTTTAAAAGGGGTCAAAATGGGTATGGAAACAGTTATTGTAAACTATTTCCCAAACCATTTCTTTTCTAGAGCCATGTTAGTAGGGTTGAACGGCTTGGAGGACGGTTTGCTCAAGCCATTCTCCAGACCGTTCCCATGTATAGAACATGGTGTATTAGAAACTTTTAAGAAGAGAATTGGAAACAATAATCGACCTAGCACTTGGTAGATTGATACAATTAAGAGTTAGGATTCCTTACTTCGAATAATATACTAAAGTCTATCGAATTAGATAATGTTAGGATGATTCCTATCCTTAGAACATAAATCACTTAAAGTAATTTACGAACGAGTACTTAGGAATTAAATACTTTGGTAAGTGTTGTAGGTATACTTACTGGGTAATAAATTACTCACGTGCATGTGTGTTTTATTTTAATTACCCACTTTTGTACATCTACACGAATTACAGTACAGAAAAGATTTATATTCATGATTTGTATTACATTAATCACGTTTTCGCATACTTTTGCATTTATTTTACATTTTGTATACTATTGAACTTAGTCAAGCTTTTAATATATTTATACATCTTTTCTTTTAAAAAATGGCTGCCAAAATCATGTATTTATCGAAAATGAGCTTTACAAATTTTGGTGTGACAGAAAGAGTAGTAGAAGAGGAGGACTCTCCACCACCATCACCGCCCAAGAAGCAACCTACTAAGGAAAATCTTCCCCAACATCCCACGATCAATAAAATCCACTTCTTTGTCCACTTTGAGTCAACCTCTAAAAAAAAGAGAGTTATGAAATTCTGTCAAAATTGAACTTTGGAGCAAAGAAAACAATAGAAATTGACTTGCTCGATGATCTAGGGATGAAAGGACTTGTATTATGTGGAATTGTGGTTTGTGGATTGCATATAGTTTTTAAAATGATCATGGATCCACTTTGAATTATTGTTAGAAATAATGTGCACATTCAATGTTAATTTGGGGACAAGTGGACAACTTGATATCATTTAGAATTGGTAGGCAAGAAAAAACAATGGGGTTTGACGAGTTTGTACTTGCTTGTGGTGTGTATGAAGAAGGAAGCACAAATTTTAGCTGAGACCCAAGGATGATTACCTTTGATAAGGACACTTTTTGGAACAAATTGTGTAAGCCTATGGGGCTCAAGTTCAAAGTTGGGGTATCCAAAATCTCCAATGTCCATCAAACATATGTGCAACTATATTACAAATGGCTAATGTGTTCCTTGCTTGGAAGACATGACATAGCAAAATTGACAAATTTTGACTTAAACATGCTATATTTTGTCAAAAAGTGTATTTGGTTCCACCATGGAGTGGCTCTTGCGGTGAATTTTGAACGAACTTTTGGCAGCAAAGCATAGCTGATGTATGCGGGCTATTTTCCAGTCAAGTAGCCAAATATTCAGGCATATCTTACCATAGGTTGTGAGTGTATTAAATGGAAGAAATATATGTTGAAGCTCTTAAAGACATGTGGCTTGTGAAGAGAAATAATTTCAAAAAGGTTTTATTTGGCTTCTGCCATAAAACCTTCTGGAACCATAAAGCCTCCTATAAGACCTAGCCAACCTACTCCACCTCCGATGTAACCAAAAGCACCACCAATGGAATCTTCTTATTTTCTGACCAGTGAAGAAGCAGAGGATGTGAAATATTTCATTTTAGCTGATTCAGATTGGATACATATGCTGAGACGTGAGGAAAAATGTTTAGAATTCCGTAGCGAACAATTCAAATAATGTAAGGCACTAACATAGTTGCGAAGGAGCATGAAATCGATTCATATTGGTTAAAGGAGTTCTTTACCAAAATGAGCCATTTTTGTGCTCTACCTCCAACACTTAAGGAGGTTAAGCCCGTAAAAAAGTAGAAAGTTTCTTACACTTCACTGATGTTAGGGACTCAGATAGTGACTATGAAGAATATTAGTAGAGAAGAGGCGAGAACATCAATTTAGGCAATGTAAGCTCAAGTCTAGCAGAGGAAGAGAATGATGAGTCAAGTGAGATGATGTCCGGGCATAAAAAAACCCCAAAACCTTTTAGAGCATCACTTAGTTTCATTCATATTTCTTTTATTCTATTTTTCTTTTTTTTTTCTTCATTTGATTTGTGTATGCATCTATCATCGAGGAGCATGTTTTGAATTTCCACTTTGCATTTTTATCTTATTTTATTTTGATATGGGCATTGTATGAAAAACTTCTTTGTGTTGCTTTTATCTGTTAAGGAATGTAAATGAATGAATACTCCATCACACAAGCAAATCCATATGAATGGAAACATTAACTGACGCACCGAGAGAATATTCTTCTTTCCCTCTCCTTCTTCTATACGATTCGAACATTCTATGTTGATTATTAATGTCAATTTTAAGTGTGGGGGAAGGGTTTATGATTTCTGTTTCTTATTTTCTAAGGGTTGGGATATTTGTGTGATGAAAAACTGCAAAATGTTTTTTATTTTAAGAAAAAATTTTCAAGATCATGTAAAAGTTTTTGATCTTTCACTTGATTATATGTGTATGTTCTTTCGTTTCTAACTTTGAGTGAAATTGAAATGCATTGTAAGTGTAACATTCTCAAATATGTTAGGATTTATATATAAGGAAAATATGTCAAAATGGAATCGAATCGGATCGAAACAGGTTGAGAAATTGAATAATGTACCAAACAGCCCATATTAATATACGTTAATCCAAGAATAACGTACGTTTTGCACCTTTCCAGATTAACACACGATAATTTAATATTAACGTACATTAACAAACTGCAGGACAACTTTTAAAAAGGGCCGAAAACACTTCATTTCATCACAAATCACCTCCAAACACTTCTAAAAGTCCTCTCCACCATCAGATACTTACCTAGGGTCATCTAAACATGAAATCATCCAACCAACAACAGAATTTCTGCTGATTTTCCACAGAATCATGCTCTAAAGGTATGTTTTTCCATTTTTAGGTTTTTAAAAGAATTTTGCTGAGTTTGAGTTGAAATTTATGTGAAAAATGGATGTGTTTGGTATGGTTTTGATGGGTTTTAGCTGTAGATCATTAATTTTCAATCAGAAACCACAAAACATAAGGTTTGAGCATGATCAGGAAAATTCGAATTTGTGGAAAACTTGAGAATTCTTGATTTTTGGAAAGATAGATGGTTGTAACAAGTTTGGTTGATGATGAGTAACTGATTGGATGATAGAAAACATTAATTAGTTGCCTTAGGAAGAATTGGATATGGAGAAAGCTTACTAAAATGTTGACATTTGGTTGATAATAGGATTTTGATGATTATAAAGGTAGAATCAATGATTAATTGGTTAAGTAATACCATATTTGTATTGAATTACGTACAGGAGGATCTGTATGACGAGTGGAAAAATTTGAGGAGTAGTGTTCTTGTCGAGTTTTGCACGTATTTCGAGGTAAGTGTTCTTACACTTACTAATTGATTCCTAAATTATTGAAATTACGTTGATTAAGCAAAGTAAAGATAGTTAGCCTATAATGCTATATTGAGTTGTTAGGTTCTTAGTTGAACCATAATGAATGTGCTAGTTTGATCTATGTTTGATCGAAATGGATAGTTATACCTGTATGGTATGTTTCGATTGAAATAATATATTATACCTGTGTGGTATTTGCTTATTGTGCGAATTTGATATGATATCTTTGTTCTGACTGTGTGGTATTCTGTGCTCTATGTGAGCTGTGCCTGTGTGGATATGATTTGCTCTGTGTGAGCTATGCTGTGTGCGAATATGAATGATATTCATATTGATTACATTCATACATTTGCATATCGCATATCTGTGTGACACGAGCCTGTGTGGCGAGCCTGTGTGGCGACCATTATGATTATTCCTGTGTGGACTTACCTGTGTGGATCAATAGACTGAGTTGTGTGCGGTCTGAAATCTCTCCTGTGTGGTACAGAGATAGTATTTGAGGACTGAGCTGTGTGCAATCCAGAAACCCAGGTCATCCTGTGTGGATTTTCATTAGCATTGACACTTCATTGCATAGAATTGCATTTATATCATATATTGAGATCTGTGTGATCTAGTTTGCCTGTGTGCCTATTTATACATGTAAATTCCTGTGTAGCCGATGGTTTATGATCTGTTGATATTGCTGTGTGCAATATAGCTGTTCTGTGTGAACTTATGTTACTGATAGTATCCTGTATGGAATATTGAGCTGTGTGTTGTTTTCTATCTCTGTGAATTGTTGTTTGGCATACGGGGATGCCTAGGGAGAAGATAGATAGGCATGTCCTCATGCTGATTTATGCACTCACCCTGTTTATTGTTTAAAATAATTGTGCAGATCGTAGGTAACTGCTGTTACTGGACGACAGAGTTGATCAGTATTCTCCAAGCTTAAGTCAGAGGTCGAGCTCCAGTTTACATTTTTGATATTTTGGTTTTGTACATATGTTGTACATTTGTATGTACACACAAGATTTTACTTTGAAATGTTTTCAAACTTATTTTGCTTCTGCTGGTATTTTGTTTTCAAATGTAACAGTTTGGGCCAAGATTTTATAATACATCGTGGATATATCTTTTCTCTTTTCTCTCTCCTCTATTTTTAGATTTGATTTTGTATGATTTCTTTAAATTATAATAATTATCAGGGAAATCAGTTTTTAAAAATGATCTCCACAATAATGCAGTAAGAAATTTAGAATAAATTAGTATTACAAATTTTAAACATATTAAAGAATATACAGTAGAATTTATTAATATTGTAGCACAAATAGGCAGAGCAATGGATGATGATTTATGTAAAAAAATTTAACAAAATTACTTGGAGACTTAGGAAGAAATTTACATATAGTATGGGAAAAATTACCAAATACACAAGGTTTAGGTATAGGAACAATTATAACATTTCTATTTAAAATACTTTAAGATAAATGTACAGAAGTAACAGCTCAAGAACAAATAAAACGCCAGGCATGGTCGTTTTGTAAAACAGCAATCTATACACCACATGCTTATGGATATTATGATAAACCTTACAAAAAAAGAAAATACTTAAGAAAAGTAAAGATTATAAACCCTATAAAAAAGATTTCTATGTTAAAAAACCAACACAGAAAATGTAAATTTTTTATATGTGGATATGAGATTCATTTAGCTAAAAAAATGTACAAATAAACATAAAAATCCAGAAAAAAGTTAGATTAATAGAAGAAATAATAGATTGGGAGATAGAAGAAATAGGGTCTAATTCAAAAAAATGGAACAATATATAGTATAATTAGTAGTGGAGATGAATCTAGTACAATAAAAATATCTTATAACTATATATTAGAAGCAAAAATAAACTATGAACATGATTGAATTAAAGATAGCAGAAATGATCATATAAGATGTTTTAAATTTAATTTATTTCCAACTAAAACAAGAAGATATCAATGTAATAAATGTTTTTAGCAAATTTGTTTTCTTTGTATAAAAGAATTTTTTAATATCTCAACAAAGATAATGTTCCGCCCAAATTTAATACTCGAATTTTTAATAGGATTAGAAATATACACCTATTTTTTTATACTAAAGAATGCTCAGCAATGAAAACATTTATACATGGATTTAAAATTTCAATGTAATAAATTAAAACACTTCTTTAATAACCCTTATAACCAATCCATGTTTATTTAAAACGTGCTCCGTCGACCTCGCTCGTGAAAATCATCTTAAACCTGCACCCACCACATTCAAACATTTATAATGTGAGTAATTTTCAGTAATCAGTAAGTGCGTTTAACACACTTACCAAAGTAGTTAATGCATAAGTACTCGTTTCTTATTAAGGTTTACATACATTATGCAATAGGGCAATCATCCCTATTTAATCATTATTCAATCTGTTCTTTAATTCCAATTAACACTATTTTAAAGACAAAAACGGTGTGAGGAATGGTTTACTATACCAGTTCTCGAACCCATTTTGCCCTTCATAAAAGTTTCTGGAAGTGAAACGGTTTGGCAAAACTATTTTGGAACAGTTTGGCAAACGGTTTGGCAAACGGTTTCCACAAACTGTTCCCCAACCCATTCTTCCTTGCTTCCAGCAGTTTTCAACATAATTCACAGTAGCAGCTCTACATAAATATCGATCAAGCCACATCAACTCACACAGGCATTCTATATCCACAACTACAATCATAACACCCTTAAGCAAACCGTTCTCAACTTAACCATATAGAAATCACCATCACATGCATATCCATTTATATTTTCATAATCTTATTCATTTAACTCAACACAAAAGGTTTCCCAACTTAAAGTTTATAAACACATGTCATTACTCATCATAAGTCATGCAATCCCATATGTACACATATACGAATCCACGACATCATTACTTCAAGTTCATTATGCAAGATGCATTAACAAATAAAAATGAATGAATTTATGAGAGGCCAATGCAAATCACATACAATGCATGCCTGCCACGAGGTCTTCCTTTTCTCGGGCCTAGCCCAGCATTAAGCTCTCACCCGAAATATCCTTAGTCCAGCTGGCATCAAGCTCCTACTCAGAATACTACCTCGAGCCTAACCCGACATCAAGCTCTCCATTGGAATGATCCTCAGACCCAGTCTAGCATCAAACTCTCATTTAGAATATCATCAAACCCAGTCCGGCATTGAGCTCTCGCTCGAAATCCACACGCCCACGTATCACACAACAATGCTCAATGCAACACATACATACATACAATTCATTCTGGCTATTAACATCAATGCAACATCATGCCAGATGTATTACATTTCCATCTTTACAATCATCATTAACTAGCATTCACACATTGATAAATGCCATTTTATATCAGGTCGAAACGAAGAAAAACAGTGATAAAAGCGTGAGCAGAAGAGGTAAACAGTTTTGCGAACAAGAAACCTAAACCGTTTTATTTTTAAGAAGTTTCAATACAAACCCGAGATTTCGAACAGAATGGGAAGCAGTTTACCTCAAATTGTTCCATAACCCATTCAATGCTACTAGAATGAATTCAAATCTTAAGAAAATAGAACGAGTTAGAGAATGGCCTACCCAGGCCGTTCCTCATACTGTTCCACCTGTGCGAGTGCACAGTGACTTCTACAAATGACCGAAAAAATGGTTTTAAGCCTGTTTTACGGGATGTTCCCGACTTATTTTAGCTGAACTGGGGTTCAGGTATAAATAGTCTTTGAAAAAAATAAAAGGGTAGCTTAGAATTGGAGCCATTAGCTACAATCAAGGAGAGAACCCAGTCGAAGAACCCAGAGATTCGAGCCGAGAAACAACCACATAAAGGAATTTCTACATAGACCGTAAGATCATTGACCTTTGTAAGAGATCTCAATGGTTTATTTTCCTGTTCTATTTGATACCTTTTGTCTTGGTTGTCTTCTTTGCCTTAGGATGAACTAAATTTTTCATGGATATCTAGATAAGACGAGTCCTATAATGGATTACGTGTTATGATTTTGACTTATTATTGTTTTAATGAAATTATTGAGATTCAATCATGTTGCTTCTAATGGCCTGATTTTGAATTAGGTTCTTGACTTCATTTTGATTAATTATGAAATTTTCATTTGAATTAGGTTTTCATGGTTGAAAGAAGTTGCTTGTGATTCTAGAGATAGAATTATAGAACTTCTTCATATTAGTGTAGAGCTAATAGAGGAATGTATAGAATAGTAAAGCTAGATTAGGAGTTTTAGTTAAAACAAATTTCGACTAATCAATTTAATCTTAATTGTTAATTTAGTCGAGAGATACTTTAACATAGAGTAGACATTCATGCGGTCCATATTCATTAACTTTCAATATTGATCGAATCATACACGTATGAAATCTTAGAATGAGTTAAGTCTAGGTATCTACCTTTTCCTAATCGAATTTACAAAACTCTTTTGTGATAGTTGCCTTCTTAATTGTTTTGATCAATTCCAATTTTAAGTGTTTTGTTTTTAGTTTATAATTTTAATTCACACAGACTCTTTTTGTTAGATGAGATAATAAATTAATTTGATAGTATTAGTACTTGACCGTCTCTATGGGATCGACACTTGATACTCTGATGTTGATACTATTGTTCGATAGGTATATTTGCTTAACAATCAGTGGTTTTAGTACCACTTGGTCATATCAAGTTTTTATCGCCATTGCCAGGGACAGTTCAATATTAGGAACTCAATGTAATTATTACTCTAGTCCTTTGTTTTTATTTTTCTATTTGTTATTTTTGTTTCTTTCACTAGATTTTACACTTGATTGTGTCTTTCTGTTGATTGTCTTGTAGTTTCATAGGTAGTTTATGACTAGGAGTGATAATTCCAACCTTGCCAAAACTGATCCTAAAATCGAATGCACAGTCCTCCTTCGACGTTGTGAAAAACTATTGAAGGAATCCACAATTGATCTCAAAAGAAAAGCGACTCAAATTTGGAGCACTCAGTAACTCCAGCCATGCAAATCAGAATTTAAGGACCATGTTTGACTATGTTTGGTTTGACATGACAAACAGCACATCTTACATAGTTTGACCTACGGTGGCGACTAACAACTTCGAGATCAAGCCAAATGTCATCCAAATGGTCCAATAGTATGTTCAGTTTGATGGTTTATAGGATGAATACCCTAATGCTCATCTCTCAAACTTTTTGGAGATCTGCGATACTTTCAAGATTAATTGGGTTTCTGATGACGCTATCAGACTCAGGCTGTTCCCTTTCTGTTTGAGGGCACGTGCAAAACACTGGCTCAACACTTTGCCACGAAGATCTATAAACACATGGGATGTGTTGGCCGAACGATTCTTGGCAAAATATTTTCCACCTACCAAGACAGCAAAATTGAGGAATGACATCTCATCCTACGCTCAACTAGAGTCAGAAACTTTATATGACACATGGGAGGGATTTAAAGATCTGAACCCGGGGACTAAACAGTCTATTGATCCAGCAGCTGGTGGGACATTGAACAGTAAGACACAAGAGGCAGCTCAGGAACTCATTGTGCAAATGGCAATGAATAACTAACAATGGGGAGCTGCCAAAGCTAGACCACCAAAACAACCAGGGTTATATGATGTGGATGCATTCAATGCTTTGGCTGCGCAGGTTAAGACGTTGAGTAAGAAAATTGATGGCATTGTATTTCCTTCTTCTGGTTCCACTAACCATATTTTACGGGTAGCCACATAAGATAATAGTATGGATACACAAGAATGCCACAGAGTGCATAATTACTTAGGACATCAATGCCAAAAACAATAAAATAACCCCTATAGTCAGAGTTACAATGCAAGGTGGAGGAACCATCTGAATTTTTCTTAAAGAGGAATGCAGAAAAGTTAACCCCTAGGTTTCTAACAGCAGCAACAAAAACCTCAGCAGCAACAGGCCTCTCAATCAGAGAGAAAACTGGGTTTGGAAGACATCTTTTCAAAATTTATTCTGGTAGTTGAGGCCCGTATTTTTTGCAGTGGAGACCTCTACTCGCAATACTGAAGCCTTCATTCTCAACATAGAAAAGCAATTAGGAAATAAGCGAAGGTAGTCTTGGAAAGACAATCATGTGCTCTACCTGCTCTACCTGGCAACACAGAAATTAATGCGAGAGAGCATGTTCAAGCAATCACATTTCGGAGTGGTCGAGAACTTCCTAAGGTACCAAGTACTGTTAAGAATACAACGATTGACACATCTGTGCAGGTACCTATTAAGAAGACCAGTCCACCAGTCTACGAAGAGAAGTCGACCCACCTTTGATAGAAACAGCAACCAAATAGCCACTTCTAAAATACAAAACTAGGATCCCATATCCTGCTCGGTTGAACAAAGAGAGCACAGACGCACAGTTTGGTAAGTTTCTCAACATATTTAAGCAATTACTATTAACATTACTTTTGTCGAGGCTTTGTCGTAGATGCCCAACTATGCTCGGTTTCTAAAAGAAATGTTGTCTAACAAACACAAGTTGGAGGACATATCACAGTTTTGTTGAGCGAGGAATGTTCTGCAATGTGACAGAATAAGCTGCTAGAAAAGCTACAAGATCCAAAGAGAATTACTTTACCTTGCTCTTTTGGTAGTTTGTTGTGTGAGAAAGCCTTAACTGATTTAGGAGCTAGTATAAACTTGATGCCTTACAATATGTTTAAACAGCTAAGCTTAGGTGACCTCAGCCCACTAGGATGAGTTTGCAGTTAGCAGATAGATAGTTAAAATTCCTAGGGGTAAGATTGAGGATGCGTTAGTAAGAGTGGATAAGTTTATATTTCCTGTTAATTTTGTGATTCTGGACATAGATGAGGGTGTTCAGATCCATTTCATCTTAGGTCGTCCATTTTTAGCCCTTGTTAGGGCTATAATAGATGTGAGTGATAGTAAGCTAGTATTACGAGTTGGTGAGGAAGAGGTTACTTTTCTAATATCAAAATCTTTACGTCACTCAATTCGACAGGATGACCATTGTTATTTTATTAGTTCATCTCACTCCTCTCTATCTACTTGTTGGCATAATTGACATATACAAATCCACTAGAGCAATGTCTGATACAGGGCTAAGCTGTGGACACGGTTGATATCCAAGTATGCGAGCAAGTCGTACACCTTCAAGCCTCAAACTTTATGATGCACAAATCATAATTTTATGGGCTTGATCGGAGTAACGTGCAGAGACTAAAGACTTCACTCGAGGACCGCCGGTTCATGAATTGAAGACTTTATTAGATCACTTAGAGTACACATTTCTGGCCCCAGGTAATAAACTGCCAGTAATAATCTCATCTATTTTGCAGGATAAGGAAAAGGGGCAACTACTGACAGTGCTGCGAGAGAACAAGAGAGGACTAGCATGGAAGATTTTAGACATTCGAGGGATTGATCCATCCTTTTGCACACATAAGATTCTGATGAAGGAAGAGTACAAACCAGTCGTTCAACCTCAAAGTCGACTGAACCCAAAGATGAAAGACGTAGTTCGCGGTGAGGTAATCAAATTACTTGATGCAAGTCTTATTTATCCGATTTTAGATAGTGCATGGGTTAGTCCAGTATAGGTTGTACAAAAGAAAGAAGGGATGACAGTGGTAGCGAACAAAAAGAACGAGATCTTACAGTTACCGGGTAGCCTGAGTGCATTGAATACTGCCTACTTAATGATGCCACCCGCAATGACAATTTTACACAATAAATATTTTACACTGCCATTTGTTGACCAAATGCTTGAGAGATTGGCAGGTCATTCTTTCTATTGTTTGTTGGATGGTCTTTCTAGTTAGTTCAGATTCCAATTGCGCCAAAGGACTAGGAGAAGACAACCTTTACAAGCCCCTATGGCTCCTTCTTATACAAGCGAATGCCGTTCAAACTCTGTAACGCGTCAGCCACATTTTAGCAGTTTATGATGGCGATCTTCAACGATCTTCTAGAAGATAAAATGGAGGTATTTAGGGATGACTTCTCTGTATTTGGTGATTCTTTTGAGCAATGTTTGTAAAACTTAGTTCGTGTTCTAAAATGTTGTGAAGATACCAATCTGGTGCTAAATTAGAAAAAATGTCATTTTGTGGTCACCGATGGCATTGTTATAGGACATAACATTTCCAGTCGTGGGATAGAGGTAGATCGAGGAAAGATTGAAACCATTGTAAATCTACCACGCCCGACTTCAATCAAAGCAATAAGTTTCCTAGAACATGTCAGGTTCTATCATCAGTTTACAAAAGACATTTCAAAAATCGCCCTATCGATGACCCAGTTACTCGAATAAGATGCAGTCTTCGAATTTAATTAAACATGTTTATCTGCTTTTAAGTTACTAAAAAATAAACTGATTCTTACTCCCATTTCTGTCGCACCTGATTGGAGTTTTCCGTTTGAGTTAATGTTCGATGCTAGCGATTTGCCATAGGTGCTGTTCTTAGATAGCAACATGGTAAACTACGCTAGCAAAACACTTAAAGAAGCTCTATTGAATTACATCACTACAGAGAAGGAGTTACTCAATGTCGTATTTTCCTTTGATAAATTTCTTTCATATTTAATTCTTTCAAAAGTTATGGTTTTCACTGAACATGTGGCTTTGAGATATTTACTGAATAAGACATATGCGAAGCCTATGTTGATTAGGTGGATCCTACTCCTATAGGGGTTTAATTTGGAAATCAAAGACAAACGCAGAGTAGAAAATGTGCCAGCTGACCATATGTCTCGTTTAGAGGGCATTACTGATGACCCAAAAAAACTGCCACTTAATGACTCTTTTCTTAATGAAGAACTGTTTGCAATGGTTAAGGTAAGTACTCAAATCCCATGGTTTGTCGATATTGCAAATTATTTGGCGACTTATGTTCTTTCAAAAGACCTCTCCTATCAACAGAAGAAGAAATTCTTCCCTGATATGAAGTACTACTTCTGGGAAGAATCATTTTTGTTTCATATTTACACAGATCAGATTATCTGACAATGTGTTTCCACTAAGAAAGGATTGCAGATTTTGAATCATTGTCATTCAGGACCAGTTGGAGGTCATTACAATGCCAATCGCATAGCATAAAGCATTTGAAGCAGGTTTCTACTGGCCCACTCTATTCAACGGCGAGCAGAGGTATGTTTTCATTTACGACAATTGTCAACGCTCAGGTAATATCTCTTGCCTCAATGAAATGCCTCAGAATTCTGTTATTGTTTGTGAAGTGTTTAATGTGTGGTGAATTGATTTTATGGGTCCATTTCCCATATCTTATGGTCATAAATACATCTTGGTTGTTGTGGACTATGTTCCAAAATCGGTTAAGGTGCAAACCTTACCTAATAATGATGCCAAAATGCTCCAATCCGTTCCGAGTGACTCGTGTCTTCCCCTATAGCACTATCGAGGTATCTCACCCAAACAAAGGAGCATTCAAAGTAAATTGTCACCGTTTGAAATTGTATCATGGATAGGTTCTTTCAGACCTTGATAGGGAAGTTGTACCACTTACCACTCCGTTAGGCTCGGGACTTAAACAAGCACTTCTTGAGGGGCAAACCAAGGTTTCATTTGTTAAGTTTGTTTTTGGTGTGCTTTTGTGTTATTTATTTGTATTTTTAGGTCAGGGACTACAGTTTGGGGGTTCACCAGCTACATTTTCTACCATCTGCACTATTTATCTTATGCAGTAGTGTCAAACGGCCTTCAAAACGGTGTACAAAAACCGTTCATCAACCGTTTGACTCTTTTCTTTTGCTGAAACTAATGAAACGGTCCAACAAACAGTTTCAACAAACTTTTCGTCAACCCGTTTCAATTGAAACGTTCTGCATCAAACGACCTTTGTGCCCCGTTCTTTATTTCCAATAAAAAAGACGCCAACAGTTTGAGAAACGGTTCCTAAAACCGTTCTGGTCAACTAGTTAGAATGGTACTTTTGAACCACAAATGGTTTGGAAAACGGTCTTGTAAGACCATTCTTTTAACCGTTCGAGTCATACCACAGTACACGTTTGTCTTATTCAAAACGGCTTTGCAAACGATCAGGCCACACCATTCTTCAACCCGTTCAGACTTGTGGCACTCAGTTTTGAAAACCCAAAACCTAGCTCATTTTCACTCTGAAATATTTCTAAACTCCTCTCGCTCATTCCTAATGCCTTTATGCTCATTTCCCCTTGATTTTCGACGGTTTTTGCATGAAATTTAATGTTTGAACTCTCCCTCTCTTTACTCTTCACATTCCCTCTTGATTTGACAGTTGTTCTTCAATATTTCTTAGGCAAGAGCAGTGAAATCTGATGGAAATTTTGTGTGTTATGCATTAAATTGGCTTAAGAGTGGTCCATAATGCATTCTTTCATGACTATGAGCATTTACCCTTTATTATTTGAGTTGTTTGTTGGTTACATTGAGATTATCAAAATTTCTAGGGTTTCTCTTGACTATGCTTGTGAATTCTAGCATTCTAAGGGTGAATTAAACTGAAATTGTATTTGAGAATACCTTAGCTAACTTGAATGAGTGATTTATTGGCATTATTGCCATAATTTGGTTAACTCCCATTAACTTTTTGGGTATTCTTAGGAACTTTGAATGCAGGAACTTGTCTAAATAAGGATAATTTTATACTTTGGACGCTTTAATGTGATGAATTCTTATGACTTTACGATTGGGAGTTATTGCTAGATAATAATGATAGTGAACTTTATCTCTTGTTAGTGCTAAACTGGTAGTTAAGTTAGGATGTAGTGGAAATGTATGCTTTACTTGAATAGGTTATTGACTGAAATGAGCTTTTGATGTCATGTACTGATTTGCAGATTATTCTTACTGATGTTTTTTCTTCTTTCTCTTGGGTTATTGATTGAATTGAGCTTTTGAGTTATTGATACATAATAAGAGGCCAGCTCTGAGACGCACCTGGGGTCCAGACAACAGGTCACGAACAACCAATATGCTCTCATTCCCTGATCATTCAGATCACTAGAGAAGCATGGATACTATCCAGGATAAGCCATTTGCACCTATCTGGCTTCCCAATGAGGAGACACTAAGGGAGTTAAACCTTTACGATGATTACCAGAGGTACATGAGTGTCAGCAGGTGGGCTCAACTCTTTACGATTGATACCCCCGCCTATCAAGAGCTGACATTGGAGTTTTTAACATCCTTTAGGTTCGTAGAGAATGATGACCCGATAGGCTGTGACATGTTTTTATGGGATTTTGTGCAGGAAGCATTGACTACCATATTCCACTCTACACTTTTGTTGTCCATATAGGGCTATATGTTAGGGAACTGAGGCAACATTGTGGCTATCTACGCGAGGCACTATGTCATGCGACTGTTATAGGGTTTGGAGTGCTTTGACAGTCTTCCCTTGATGATAGTGTAACGTCCT
The DNA here is from genome assembly GCA_948193385.1 of Breynia disticha f. nivosa. Lineage (NCBI taxonomy): Eukaryota > Viridiplantae > Streptophyta > Magnoliopsida > Malpighiales > Phyllanthaceae > Breynia > Breynia disticha. Next base: position 17,563 of record CANYCX010836162.1, read on the forward strand.
GAAATTTATAGGATTTATGTTATATGAAAAATAGTTTAAAATGGAACCGAATTGGATAGATTTAGATAAAATTCAGAAAAAAAAATAATAGGCAGCACGGTCTAGAGCATGCCCTTGTGCTCATTGCAGAGGATCAACATGACATCGTGCTCATCCTGGAAATTTCACACGTCCTTGTGTTGAATTTATTTCAGAATGAGATCGTGCACGACTAAACAGAAACTCGTGTAGAAAATGCATTCACAACTTGACAGCATGACCCGTGCTCGAGGGCGTGTCGTTTGGAATTATCTGAAGTTGTGTCGTTTGGAATTACACTGACTAAACCATTCTGTTACATTCAAAACAGAGTAGAAACACCTCAAGCTAGCAAGAGAAACCTCTAGGATTAACAGAAGTAAGTATTGAGCAAGGAAGAATGTGATTTCTTACATGAATCGACCTAAGCACAAGAAGGTAAGATTGTGTTCTTCACTTTGTGCTTATATGTGAGTTCTAAGGAAAATATAAGTTGTTGTAAATGATGTTGTTATGGATTAAGAGTTGTTACAAACATTTTAGTTAATGCACCTAAGGTTAGTTAACATCAAGAGAATGGTGTAGATCATGTGAAACATGATTTCGATGGATTTAAGTGATATTGATTCTTTATGGAAAGTTTCTGTGAAACTAAGAATTGAAGTTTAAGGCTGTGTTTAATGATTTTAAGTATAGAATTAGTAAAGATATGAGTATTCAACAGCGTTTACAGATTTTCATTCATACATAAGGATATGTACGACGGTTGAATTGAGATTGAGTCAGCATATGTGTTGTGCGACTTTGTACAATAGTCGAGGTAAGTGTTCTTACACTTACATTTTGCATTCGTATGATTAATGCATACTTGTTAGAATGCAAATGAAATGAAAAGCTAGTAAAAGGATGCCTTAAAGGGATATGGATAATAAATGAGCTAAGAAAAACTATATGATGATGATCTTAGGATCATATGTGTCAAAATGGTTGCTATATACTTATGACTTATGTCTTTGTGGTTTATGATTTATGAGCTATGTGAGTTGTTGATGCTATGTGTTAATTGCATGTGCCATTGATATGATTGTCAATGTCATATATACATTCATGTTTTGCATATTAATTGTGTGACATGATTTTTGTGTGGATTATGGACGTGCTGTGTTCTATCCTTGGACAAGTTTTATACTGCCCTTACAAGCTATACGCTTAGAACTATGTGCTCAGACTGTGTGCCAATCCTTTGTTGTTTGCTATAGAGGAATCCTCTGTTGTGTGCTATAGAGGAAAAGAATACCTAGGTCATCCTATGTGGTTTGCATTGACATTACATATTCATTTGCATTCACACGTGTACAATTCCATGATATAAGATTCTGTGTGAATATTATAGCTGTGTGCTAGTGTTACTATGTGATTATCCTATGTGTGACATCCTAGAATTTATTTTATGAAAATGATGAATGAAAATAAGATTTTTCTTATGGAAATAATGAAAATAAATGATTAAACAAAGTTATATGAAGGTTGATTGAAGGTTAATATAAGGGTTATATGGAATAACCATGAAAAAAGGAGAATGCTGAAAACAGCAAAGCACACGCTATGGCAGCCAAAGTACGCGTGCTGGCCACGATAATGCGTACTTTGTTGTCCACCACATGTAGTCTACTGAAATCTAGAAAAATATAACTTTGCTCAATTTAACTGAACCTTTAAGAATTCTCACATAACCTGTAGAGAAAATACCAGAGAGGAGCTAAGAAAGAAGCAAAAGATACTGTCGTTGAGTGAAGAAAGTAAATTAGCAAGAAGAAACTTCAATTCTTACAAGAATCAAAGCCAAGTTAACAAGGTAAGTGTTGATAGTTGCTTTATAAAAACTTTTGAGGGTTATGCTTTGAATTTGATTGTTGGATGTGTTTGAATTGAAATTGATGCTGTAAAAACATGTTGTTGAGTGAAAGGAACATGAATAACTCTTTGTATATGATTTAAGAGAGGTAAATCATTAGAAGGATGGATTTTAAGAAGGTTTGTTTATGAAGGGAAGTTGTTAGAATGGATGGATTAAGCTTTAGAATGATGTTTAATTGATTCTAAATTGGTTTATGAAGGGAAGTTGTTAGAACGGATGGATTAAGCTTTAGAATGATGTTTTAATGACTCTAAGTAAAGAATCAATATGAATATATATAGTTAATGAAATGTATGTGATTATTTTTTTATAGGAGGATATGTACGACGTTTGAGCAGAGATTGATTCGGTGTTGATATTTCCAACTTTACATATACTTTGAGGTAAGTGTTCTTACGCTTACTAATTATATTCATATAATTATTTCTTATAAGTGAGAATGTAAGTTTTCTAAGCTTATATATATGTAAATATATTTGGATTATGATGTTGGAACATGATTTTATGATTTCAATTCAAAGTGAAAGCATACTATAAGGCTTGAATTGAGGATTGTTGTGAATTGAGGATTGCTAGAATTGAATGAATCAAGTTGAGAAGAAGATGAATTGGTTGATTTAGGGTTGATTTATCTATTCTAGTTTGTTGAACATGATTTTATGATTTCAATTCAAAGTGAAAGCATACTATAAGGCTTGAATTGGAAATCTTACTTGTTGATAATGTTATGTTTTTGACTATATGTCTAGTTGACATATGATTGATATATATGCCTTGGTTGACATATAGTTGATTCTTAGTTGATTATTGGAAGCTTGTATTTTCTTTACATTGATATATGATTGACATGTGGTTGACATGTTGCTGATAGTTTATATCTGTGTGGTATGCTTCTGTGTGAGTCGTGTTTTGTGCTATATAATGTTACGAATGTCATTCATACTTTCACGTGTTGCATGAGCATCTGTGTGACATGATGCCTGTGTGGCTATGATTCCTGTGTGGACAAGGACTTGTTGTGTGCTGTCCTGGACTTGCTGTGTGTTGTCCGTATTTATGAGCTATATGCTCAGGTTGTGTGTCGTTGCTCTGTTGTGTGAGATAGATGATTTCCACTGTGGTGTGCTATGGTGGACAAAAACCTGGGGTCATCCTGTGTGGATTTGCATTAGCATTGACATTGCATACATTTACATTTATAGAATGCTATGAGATCTGTGTGATTTGGATTGTTGTGTGCATAATCAGATGAGCTCCTATGTGGACTATAGATATCTATGTGATATAGAACCTGTGTGGTTTGTGATTGTTGTGTGATATTCTGTGTGGATATTGATCTGTGTGATCTTAATGCTTCTATGTGCTATATTAATGTTATGTGTGAACAAATTACTATGTCCATGATATTGATATGTAGATAGCTTTATGTTAGATGCTTTGTGCTTTAAATATCAATAATGGATTAAGATGTTGTGTGTTGATATTGATGTAATTAACTTGTGTGGTTAGAAATTTTGTGTGAATTGATTTGGATATGGTTTTCCTGGCATGATCTGATGTCATATGGAGAAAAAAGTGAAGCACGTCCTCGTGTTGATTAACATTTTCCTCTGCACATCATTTTATCTAAACGAAGCAAAGATTACTTACTGAGTATGTTAAGTACTCACCCTCATGTGTTTGTTTAAATGATGTGCAGATTGTAGGTAGTTGCTATTGCTGACAATGACAGATGTGATCAGAGTTACAGAGCTATACGTCAAAGTTTCGGCTCCAGAGTTCATTTTTTATTTTTGTTTAGTACATATGTTGTACATATATGTATAAACATGCTAATTTGGGTTTGAATGTTTTTCAAACTAGTTTGCTTTTGTTTGTGTTTTGATTTTGAAATGAAACAGTTTAGGCTGATGTTTTATATAAATAGCGTGTATATATTTTATCTCTCCTCAATTTTAAGATTTGATTTCAATAACATTTCTTTTATTATATTGATTATCAGGGTACAATGATTTTAAATTTGAGTTCCACATTTAGTGGTATCAGAGCAAAGATTAAATTCTCTGCAGAGTGTGCCAATGATTTTCAATTTCTGTGTGATTTGAAAATCTAAAATGATTTTTGAACTTGTGATTTTTATAACAGATGAAGCCTATAGATGACGTATAGCCTGATCATACTAGAGAGTCCAAAGATTCAGTTGAGGGACATGGGTCAGGCATAGTACCTCTAGAGCGCCTGCACAGTCTACGATGCCTATACCTCCGTATGATCCTGTATATGCTTTATTCTAGGAGATAATGCAAAAGATGATGAGAGATCATAGTATAGGTTCAGGGATTCAGTCAAACCTGAACATCGATATAAACTTTGTGGAAGTAAGAAAATAAGGGGCTAAGAACTTTGAGGGTACTACTGATCCATCAGAGGCTGATGATTGGATTAGGCATACAAAGAAGATTCTAACATGTATGAGATGTATGCCATAATAGAAATTGAGGTACACTACTTATCTTCTCGAGAAAGCAGCTTAAAATTGGTGGGAATCAATTCCAGATAGTCAGAAAGATCCTCAGGGAGGTTATTCTACCAGGCCTTCTATTCCTTAGGGTCGAGTACAAGTACTTATACTGACAGAGATACCACTTCATTGTGTTATACTTGTCGTCAGATGGGACACTTTAGTCGCATCTGACCATAAAGATGAGAGCCTCAGGGAGGTAGTGCTTCGAGACAGAGTAATGTGGGTAAGACCCGTACTACAACAGTTTTTGGTAGTCGCAGAGGTAGAGGAGGACGAGGTTCTGGTTCTACTTCTAAGGGAGGAGCAGCCTCCAGAGGTGGAGCAGTTGTTTCAGGTGGAGCAGGTGGATCTGGCAGGGTAACAATACCATTAAGGTCAGCACCACAGGCCCGAGTTTATGCTATGACTAGAGATGAGGCTGCAGAGGATCCAGACGTGATCACTGGTACTATTTATATCTTTTCATATACTACCTTGGTATTGATTGATCCAGGTTCTACGTGTTCTTTTGTGAGTGAGTCAATGGTAGACTATATTGGTGGTAGTATAGAGCGTCTGGGTTATACTTCTTATATATCGATGCCTACCGGTGGTACAGAGTTGGTCAGACATATTTTGTTACACTGTGAGCTCAGATTTGGTGAGCAGACTTATTTTATTGATTTGATTATTTTGAGGATGGCAGAGTTTGGGATTATCCTAGGGATGGATTGGTTATCCAGAAATAGGGCTATGGTCCACTGTTATTCGAAGGAATTTTTGATTGAGGTTAATGGGGAGAGACGGGTATTATTAGTTGGCAAGCGAAAGATTATTCTTTCTTGCTTGGTTTTAGCAGTTATAGCTGCGAGATTGATTCGAGAGGGTTGTGACGCCTATCTTGCTTTAGTGATTGATCTAAATCAACCTAAGTTAGAGGTGCCAGATGTGGAGATAGTATGTGAGTATCCTAAGGAATTTCTTGACGAGTTACCGGGATTGTCACCACAGCGAGAGGCTGATTTCAGGATTAGACTATTCTGGGAGCAACTCTAGTATCTATTGCACCTTATAGGATGGTAGCTGTTGAGCTACAAGAATTGAAATGACAGTTGGAGGAGTTGTTAGAAAAAGGTTTTATACGACCTAGCGTATCACCTTGGGGAGCACCAGTGTTGTTTGTGCAAAAGAAAGATGGTAGTATGCAATTGTGTATCGACTATCATCAGTTGAATAAGGTAACAATAAAGAATAAACATATGTTGCCACATATAGATGATTTGATTGATCAGCTGATGGGAGCTAAAGTATTCTCTAAAATTGACTTGAGGTCAGGGTATTGGCAGCTGGGAGTTGAGGATAGTTCGATTAAGAAGACAACTTTCAGGACTCAGTACGGGCATTTTGAGTTCACTGTGATGCCATTCAGGTTGACGAATGCACCAGCGGTATTTATGGCACTGATGAATAAGGTATTTTGGCCTTATTTAGATCAGTTTGTTGTTGTATTCATTGATGATGTACTGGTGTATTCGAGAGATAGGGATGAGCATCAGAGACACCTTTGTATTGTGCTTGAGTTGCTGAAAGAAAAAGAACTATATGCTAAGTTTAGCAAATGCGAGTTCTGGATGTCTGAGGTTATCTTTCTGGGACATGTGATATCAATAGGGGGAGTGAAACCTAATCATAGTAAGATAAAGGTAATTCAGGAGTGGGAAGCTCCTAAGAACGTATCTAAGGTACAAAGTATTCTGGGTTTAGCAAATTATTATTGCAAATTTATTGAGGATTTCTCGAGGATAGTTAGGCCTATGATATCTTTGTTGAGAAAGAATACTTTGTTCAATTGGAATGACAAGTACAAAGAAAGTTTTGCGAGTTAAAGAAGAGGTTAGTTGAAGCTCTAATTCTTATGTTACCTTCTTATGTAGGTGGATTTGTTGTGTATACAGATGCATCTAGAGATGGATTAGGTAGAGTATTGATGCAGAACGATAGAGTTACTGCATATGCTTCACGACAATTAAGACCGCATGAGGCTAACTATCCGACACACGATTTGGAGTTAGCTGCGATTGTCCATGCTCTGAAGGTTTGGCATTATTATTTATACGGGGAGACTTTTTAGATATTCACTGATCTGAAGAGTCTCAAGTATATTACAACACAGCGAGAACTGAACCTTCGACAAAGGCGGTGGATTGAGTTATTGAAAGATTACAACTGCACTATTGAGTATCATCCTGGAAAGGAAAATGTAGTCGTCGATACTCTGAGTAGAAAAGAAAAAGGAGATGATGATTTAGTTACATATACAACAAAGTCTTTATTTGCTTTGCGAGAGTTGCGAGTGCAGTTGGATTTGGTCGAGGGTCAGATGTTAGCCAACATTAGAGTTCGACTACAGATGAGGGAGCTGATTGCATCGCGTCAAATTGAGGATGAACATTTGATGCAAATCAAGAATAAATTTAAGCGAGAAAAGGTATCTACTTTACACCGACTTGATGATAATGGTGTATTGTATTATCGGGATTGACTGTGTGTTCCTAATATTCGAGTGGTGAAGAATGAGTTATTGGTTAAGGCACATGCTTCACCTTTATCAGTTCATCCTAGCAGTACTAAGATGTACTAGGATATGAGAGAGTTGCACTGGTGGGTACATATGAAGAGGGATATAGTTGAGTTTATTGCGAGATGTCTACCGTGTCAGCAGATTAAGGCAAAACATCAAACACAGCCGAGAAACTGAGACCACTTGAGATTCTAGAGTGGAAGTGGGAGAAGATCACCCATAGATTTTATTATTCTTTTACCGAGGAAGTTTTGATGTCATGATGTTATCTGGGTTATTGTTGATCGACTGAAAAAATCGACTCATTTCCTAGCATTCCGACAGGATGATACGTTGGATAGGTTAGCTGGATTGTATATTGCTGAGATTGTCAGGTTACATGATGTTCTGACTTCTATAGTATCTGATCCTGACCCTAGGTTTACATCGTGATTCTGACAGAGTCTCCAAGATGAGATGAACACGCGATTAAGGTTTATTACTGCTTTCCATCCCCAGACAGATGGTCAGTCTGAGAGGGCAATTCAGATAGTGGAGGACATGTTATGAGCTTGTGTTTTGGAGTTTAAAGGTGATTGGGACGATCATTTACCTTTAGTCGAGTTTGCATACAATAATAGCTACCATTCTAGCATTGGGATGACACTATATGAGCCATTATACAGGAGACAGTGCAAGAGTCCAGTGTACTGGGATGTTGAGGGTTTGCGATAAATTGAAGGACCAGAGTTGGTTCAGAAAACTCTAGAGAAAATGAATGTTGTGAAAAGATGTATGCAAGCAGCTCAGGATCTTCAGAAGAGCTATTATGATCGACATCATCGAGAGATAGAATATGCAATCGGAGATCAAGTTTTCTTGCGAGTTTCACCCTGGAGAGGTGTTATTTGATTTGGGAAACCTGAAAAGTTGAGTGCTAGGTATATCGGACCGTATGAGGTTATCGAGAGAGTGGGCACTGGCGTATAGATTGAGATTACCAGCAGAGTTGTCCCGATTACATGATTTATTTCATGTTTTAATGTTGAGATAGTATCGATCTGATGTGTTGAGTGCTCCAGACTTAGAGATATCGGAGGAGTTGACTTATGAGGAGGAGTCGATTGAGATCTTAGACCGACAGGTGAGACGGTTACGGAATCGAGAGATTTCGATGGTTTTGTTGAAGTGGAATTTTCATTCACCAAAAAAAGCTACTTGGGAGGTTGAATCAGATATGAGATGACAATTTCCATATTTGTCTCCAGACTCTACAGCATTGAGGTATGTTCTGATTTTGGATTTTGATATTGGTTATTATGCTATGCTGATATGATTCTGATTTTGAATGATATGATTGATTGAATTGATCGATGATTTGATTTGTTTTTAAATTTTGGGGACAAAATTTTCTAAGAGAGGGAGAATTCTGACATCCTGGAATTTATTTTATGGAATTGATGAATGAAAATAAGATTTTTCATTTTGAAATGATGAAAAATAAATGAATAAACTTAGGTATATGAAGGTTGATTGAAGATTGATATAAGGGTTACATGGAATAACCAAGAAAAAGGGAGAATGCTGGAAACATCAAAGAACAAACTGTGGCAGACAAAGTACGCGTTTGGCCACAACAGCGCATACTTTACTGTCCACCACGTGTAGTCTACTGAAATCTGAAAAAAATATAACTTTGCTCGATTTAATCGAACCTTCAAGAATTCTCACATAACCTGCAGTAAAAATACCAGAGAGGAGTTGAGAAAGAAGCAAAAGAAATTTTTATTGAGTGAAGGAAGTAAATTAGCAAGAAGAAACTTCAATTCTTGCAAGAATAAAAGCCAAGTTAACAAGTTAAGTGTTGATAGTTGGTTTATAAGAACTTTTGAGGGTTATGCTTTGAATTTGATGGTTGGATGTGTTTGAATTGTAATTGTTGCTGGAAAAACATGTTGTTGAGTGAAAGGAACTTGAATAACTTTTTGTATATGATTTAAGAGAGGTAAATCATTAGAAGGATGGATTTGAGGAAGGTTGGTTTATGAAGGGAAGTTGTTAGAATGGATGGATTAAGCTTTAGAATGATGTTTTAATGATTCTAAGTAGAGAATCAATATGAATATAGATAGTTAATGAAATGTATGTGATTAATTTTGTATAAGAGGATATGTACGACGTTTGAACGGAGATTTATTTGGTATTGATATGTTCGAATTTACATATACTTTGAGGTAAGTGTTCTTACGCTTACTAATTACATTTGTATGATTATTTCTTACAAGTGAGAATGTAAGTTGTCTAAGCTGATATATATGTAAATATATTTGGCTTATAATGTTGAAAGATTGTTGTGAATTGAGGATTGCTAGAATTGAATGAATCAAGTTGAGAAGAAGATGAATTGGTTGATTTAGGGTTGATTTATCTATTCTAGTTTGTTGAACATGATTTTGTGATTTCAATTCAAAGTGAAAGAATACTATAAGGCTTGAATTGGAATTCTCGCTTGTTGATAATGTTATGTTTTTGACTATATGTCCAGTTAACATATGATTGATATATATGCCTTGGTTGACATATAGTTGATTGTTAGTTGATTATTGGAAAGCTTCTATTTACTTTACATTGATATATGATTGACATGTGGTTGACATGTTGCTGATAGTTTATACCTGTGTGGTATGTTTTCTGTGTGAGTTGTGCTTTGTGCTATATAATGTTACAAATGTCATTCATACTTTCACGTGTTGTGTGAGCATTTGTATGACATGATGCTTGTGTGGCTATGATTCCTAGGTGGATAAGGAGTTGCTGTGTGCTGTCATGGACTTACTGTGTGCTGTTTGTATTTACGAGTTATATGCTCAGAACTGCGTGCTCAAGCTGTGTGTCATTCCTCTGCTGTGTGAGATAGAGTATTTAAACTATTGTGTGCTATAGTGGACAAAAACCTGTGGTCATCCTGTGTGGATTTACATTAGCATTGACATTGCATACATTTGCAGTTATAGAATGATATGAGATCTATGTTATATGGATTGTTGTGTGCGTAATCAAATGCGCTTTTGTGTGGACTATAGATATCTATGTGATATAGAACCTATGTGGTTCGTGATTACTGTGTGCTATCCTGTGTGGATATTGATCTGTATGATCTTAATACTGTTGTGTGCTCTATTAATGTTCTGTGTGAACAAATTTCTATGTGCATAAGATGGAATTGATATGTAGATAGCTTTATGTTAGATGCTTTGTGCTTTACATATCAATATTGGATTTTAATGTTGTGTGCGGATATTGATGTAATTAACCTGTGTGGTTAGAAATTGTGTGTGAATTGATTTGGATATGGTTTTGCTGGCATGATCTGATGCCATAGGAAGAAAGAATTTAAGCATGTCCTCGTGTTGATTTACATTTTCCCCTGCACATCATTTTATCTAAACAAAGCTAAGATTACTTACTGATTATGTTAAGTACTCACCCTCATGTGTTTCTTTAAATGATGTGCAGATCGTAGGTAGCTGCTATTGCTGGACAGTGACAGAGGTGATCAGAGTTACAAAGCTATATGTCAAAGGTCCGGCTCCAGAGTTCATTTTTTATTTTTATTTTGTACATATGTTGTACATATATGTATATACATGCAAATTTGGGTTTGAATATTTTACAGACTAGTTTGCTTCCATTTGTGTTTTAATTTTGAATTGAAATAGTTTGGGCCGAGATTTTATCTAAATAACGTGTATATATTTTATCTCTCCTCGATTATAAGATTTGATTTCAATATCATTTCTTTATTATACTATTTATCAGGGTAAAAGGATTTTAAATTTGAGTTCCACACTGTGTTGACATTATGATGCGAAAGTTTTGTGGATATGATAAGGATTTTAAATTTGAGTTCCAAACTGTGTGGATATTGTTTTTATGCCATGCATACCATATTTTGGTTTTATGGTGCTAAGTGTTAGAAATGGTGATAATTCTGTGTGAAAATGGTAAGGCAATCTCCTAAGTAACAAAGAAACATAAGAAAAGGAATGTTGTGTGCTAAAATTCCTTAAAATAGATTGGAAAGTGTATTTCCAAAGCTCAGTACGCTCTATGTGCTGAGCAGCACGCCCATGTGCTGCATAAGATTCTGGAAAAGAGAACGAGCACGACCTCGTGCTATATAGAGCACGAGCTGTGCCACCTAGAAAATGAATATTGAGCACGACATATGTTCAAAGAGGCACGACGTGCCGACTAAAAATTAAATATGAGCACGACCTCGTGTTCATAAGCATGTTCCATACTGATTACAAAATTCTCCTGCACTTCATCTAAATAGTACAAATTATAAAACTTACTGAGTATTTGATTATACTCACTTTTGTGTGATTTTTTAATGTTGTACAGAGCATAGGTAGCTACTCTACTACTACTGGACTGAGACTATGGTGATCAGAGTTACTAGGGCTATACTTAGAGGTCTGGGCTCTGGAGTTCATTTTTTAGCTTTTGATTTTGTACCTATTTTGTACATCCATGTATATACACACGTACTTACGTTTGAATTGTTTTCAAACTATTTTTGCTTCCGCAAATATATATTTTATTTTAAGAAAATGATTTGGGCCGAGTGGTAAATAAAAGTGTGTATATAGTTTCTCTCCTCTGTCTGACTTATTTCTTAAATCATTTCTTAAAGTACATTTGAAATTCAGATAAAATGGATTTAAATTTGAGTTCCACATTTAGTGGTATTAGAGTAGGGACTAAATTTTCTGCGGACTGTGCCAATGATTTTCATTGCTTTGGGATTTGAGAATCTAAAAGATTTGAAATCTGATTTTTGAAACAGATGGAGCCTAAAGAAGTATCACCTGATCAGACGACCGAGTCCAGAGATTCAAATGGGGACAGGGTTCATCCCTAGTACGTTCAGAGAAAACTGCACTGTGACGCCCAAATTCGGATACCATTTTATAATATATTTATTAAATTCAAAACAAAATGATATCCAAACTTAAACGTCGTTTGTTTTATAAAAAAAATAAAATTTAAGAATAATAAAAATAATTAATATCGGAGGAATAAAATTTAATTCGTTTAAAATTAAAAACCCACATTTCATTTCGTCAAACAGTTATACAGAGTTTTAGCAAACCCAAAACCCAAATACATCATCAGTTTATACAATACATTAAAGGTTACGAAATCAATCCACACCGGAAAACTTTTTACATAATCATAACCTTTAAAAAATACAATGCACTATGTATACTTATCATGTACAGGGAAAATTTGATACATCATGCACTGCCCACCTTCGTTAACCGCACAAATACGCACTAACTTGCGCCATAAGAAACCTAACGTCTTTTATCTGCCGAGCGAAACAGACATAAAAATATGTGTGAGTTATAAAACTCAGTAGCCATAACAGGCCAACTTTCCATTTTTCGTCAAAATATTATTCGTATACGTCATAACATGTCAAACATAAATAATAATTAAATTTCAAATTTTTATCTTTCAAAATAAGGTACATATAAAATAATCATATATGCATTTTATTTCAAATTATACATATATTCATAATGCTAAATAAGATTATAAACTTGGTTTTCTTAAATTATACTTATTTAACATACTTAAGAATAATATTTTCTCAAATTTTCAGTCTGGTCAGGTTAGAACGCAGAGTCAACCAGACTATGCGGTGTGGAGGGGAAGTACGCGGTGTCGTGCCCACCCCGCGTAGTCGGGTCAAGCAGACGCGCGATCAAACGCAGACTACGCGGTGTCAGCACGACATCGCGTACTTGGTGCCCACCCCGCGTAGTCGGGTTTGAACCCGCGTTCAGTCCTGCCGACCTGCATGGAAATGCATGCAAAATATCCATTTCATTTCTAAAATCATGCAAACTTATTTCTTCACTTCCTAACTTCATTCCAATCTTATTTCAATCCATTTTAATCATAAAAACAACATTTCTCCATTAAACAAAGATCAAAATATCTGAAATGAATCAGCATTCATCATAATATTACATTGTTATTAATGATTTTCTCTCAAAATCATCATCCAAAATTCATTCTCCGTAAACCCTAAGACCCGTAATTTTCTATCCCTTGGACTTCAAAAACGTTATCGGCAACAAACCAATCGATCACAAATCATATAAAACTTATCAAAACAATGATGGATGCTTATTTCTAAATGCATTTTGTAAATGATTCTTTCCCGGGATCCAAATTATTTTGACGTTTGCAAACGGGCCTCGTCGACCGGGAGTTAAGGTTACGTTTACTATGGTCCATAGATTCCAAATATGCCTTAATAGGCTTGTTTAACGCCCCAATGGCAGGCATCCTCGAATCACATCAAAGTGTGA
>CANYCX010836287.1:0-10565 GCA_948193385.1 Breynia disticha f. nivosa
CGGAATAAATTATCCTTTCACAAATAGTACAAAAAAACTTTAAAGGGTGACCAGGGCATTTTTCCATACGTAGGATTAAGAAAAATAAATCTCAATTAATGATTGAATTAAAGGAAATTATCATTTTATGGTGGTTTAAAATAATATTTATCAACTTTGGTAGTTTTATTCTTGAGAAGTGACATTCTAAAGGTGTGTGGTTTGGAATGTCACTTCTCATCATTAAAAAAAATTAAAATGAATTTAAATGATGAAGTTATGATGATGGTAATACTTTTAATGATTAGAAGATTATATCAAAATAATAGAATATTGTGAATAAATTTTATAATGTAACAAATTATTATATGCATTAATTTTAAAAATTATAAGAAATTTTTAAAAAATTTTAAAATAATATATAAATAATTAATTATATTATACAATGAAAAATTAATTTATATATGTAATTATATTAAATTATTAATGAATTAAAAATAAATATTGATAATATTATAAATGATATGAAAAAAAATTATTAATTGTTGTGAAAAAATTAGTATTTTATAATTTTTCAGTATAATGCCGTGGTGACTTCATATAACTTGAAAATTGAGCAGGCGATGTTGTTACTCAAGTTCGAACTCAAATAGCTCGCGAGCATCCCGACTTGATTAGAAAAGATAGGCTACTTATGTTCATTAATTATTGTTACCAAGTTTCACATTTTGTAATAATTGACACAACAAAATTTTTGTCCAATCATATGTGATGCTAAATTGGTGCAATCCAAAAAAATTGGCACAAACATGTTTTAATAGTTGCATTACTCAATAGGACCCCATTTGAAAAATTATATTTTTGATCCTCAAGTTTGGAACAATCGGGTGTGAGAAACCAACTGAACATTTGTGATTGATGACTTGGCAGCAATTCTTAAATTTGGACAAGTCTAACCAACTCCGCAACTGCTATTCTCGGACAAAAGAAAATGTCAATTTTTGTCAGTCCAACTGAATTTGTGTCAAAATTTTTTGAGACATGTAATTATCCGCAAATACAAGATTTGGACATGTCAAAAATCATCATAAACTTAGAATTATTTATTTAAAGACAGTTAAATGAGAATTATTTTTTTCATTTGTACTATTCTGGTCAAAAGCCCTTTAGAATGTCAAGCGTTTCATAACAAGTGGAAAACCTGTGCACTTTTTACTGTGAATTCAATGGAGTATGATATCTGATAATTAAAGATGTTAAATATTATTAAATTTAAAAAAAAAATCAAAAATCTTAGAAAATTAGAAAAGTAGAAAACTGTTTTCTGGTTCATTCAGGTGATTCAGCTTTATTATATTTAGATAGATAGATTTGGAAAGACTCTCCAGACTACTTTTCTCTCTATGGTACTTTTGAGGTTACACTTTCTTTTTCTATTAAATACTTTTCTTCTCTGCAATCTTTTTCTCTCATAATATTCTTCAACTGAACCATAGCTTTTCTCCACTTCCATGATTGAATCACAAACACAGTTCTCCTCTTTCGGTTCGCACGATAAATGTTCACCATGCCATTTCTATCTCTCTCGGCAACCTTATCTTCTTGGAGGTTATTTTCATTCTCATATTTCTTTCAATAATTTACATTTTTATGCTATAATTGAAATTTTAATTAAAAAATGTGTAACGTGATGATTTTAAGATGTATAGAGGTATTTCCGTTGTCGTTTATTTACGGAGTTTAAGTTTCGTATTTGTTTTTCGGAGAATGGTTCAGTTGTCAAGATAGGTTGGAAATGATTTTAATGTTGCTGCTTATAAAGTTGTTTTTGTTTTTGATTTTAAAGATTGATCAGAGCAAGTTGATATGGTGTATGTCTTTTGAAAATTACACAAAAATATGCTCCATATAGTGCATGTATTAAGTCAAAATATGCAATGTTGTATGTGAATAATGTAAAGTGAAAGAGTTTGTTTTTTAAATTGAGTCGTTTTTATTGGTCATATGATTGTAATGGTGGTTTTGAAAGATGGGAATGTTCGGAGGATGAATAAGTACATTGATGTTTCTCAAGTTTGGATGCATTATTGCACCGAAATGCATATTTGGGGGAATTTTTCTATGAGTCCCTTCAAGGAGGGGACTCATTGAGGCAAAACTGTTAACCGTTCGATTCATTAAAAATAAATCTGAGTCTTTGATTTGTTCAGTAAAACACAGTTTTAATTTTACGTAATCTGCACGCTTTCACTTAAATGAAGAAGGAGTCTCATTGAGTCCCCCTCTTCAAGAGCCTCGTATTAAAATTTACCGCATATTTGGGAACTTCGTTTGATATATTGTGGGAACGTCGTTTGATACATTGTGTTTCAGTCATTTCTGTTTTTTTTACTTAATCAACTAATTAATTGCATTTAATTTCTGCTTTTGATTTAATTCCGCTGGAGTTGAAGGTTTCGAATTGGAGGTGTTGGTTTATTGATTCCAGGATTGAATTCATGGCTGAGTTAACGGGTGAAGATGTTAGAAGCATGGATTTTGGGTTTCAACAAAGAGTGTTGAAGTAGATTGCGACCATGATTACGGTATGCTCTGTGTTGATATCTTTTCTCTTATTTGAAAACTTTGATGGCACACTCACCATCTTGTAGACTTCAACTTTGCCTAGAATCATAAGGAAGTTGCATTCATTGCCATCAAGAGCTGGGAAGGGGCATTGTGTTTCAATCTTGCTATCATTATGTATGGCAGCTTGGAAGCCACGAGGTTTTAGCTAAAGACACTTCTTTGATGAGTTCACCTTTGTTAATTTTATTGTTATAGAGTGGTTACATTGTTCTGTGTTGAAAAATATATATTTTTATTTAAATACAATTTATAAATATGTCAAGTCAAATGAAATATTAGAAGTGAGTTGTGCATGAAAATTTTACTACTAAAACGAACCAAAATCGGTTTGTAGTCAATCCTTCAATAAAAACAATTATAATATATAAAAACGTATATAACTACATTTGATGTTTTGGCATTATCAAATGAAAATTCATATAATCTAAAATTCACCTTATAAATAGGGAAACAAAAATAAACTAGAATTAAAAAAATATATTTTTTTCAAAATTAATTTCAAAATTCTTAAAATTTAACTTTGATTTTACCGAATTTCCTAGAGTTGCTCAAAATACCTTAATTATTTTACTTTTTGAATAAAATTAAAACAGAAAATAGTAAGAAGAAAGAAACGACGACAATTAAGTATTGTTCAAAATGTAAAATCATTCACAATTGTCTAAGTTAAAGTTGAATGACAATATTGAATTACAAGATAAATATTTTTTAAATTTTAAATTTTTAATTAATTTAATTAATTTTATAATAATTACTTTAATGAATAATTTTAGACATTATTAATAATTTTTGTATTGTCTTTTGATTAATTATTTAGTTTAATTTTTTATTTGAACTCTTCTATCTCTTCGAAACAAGTGCTCTTTTAGTTTTAAATTAAAGCATACACTAAAATGATTATTAAAATGAATCAAAATAATTAATAAAATCTAATTTATTTTAATTAATGAATTTATTTTATAAGTACAGTGATTAATAGTTTTAGAGATTCTTAAAATAATATCTATTATGTGTTCAATTTTATTAAATTCATAAAAATCAATTTAATTTTATCATCAATTCAAGAATTATTATATCTCAAATACTAAAGTTGAACTACAATATTGAACCGCAAGCAATATAGTTATTATAATTTTCTCAAATTTTTGAATTTTAAATAATTTCAATTAATTAATTTATTTTATATTAATTATTACAACTAAAAGTTTTAAAGGCTTTTAATAATTTTTGTATTGTCTCTTGACTATCTATTTTGTTTATATTTTTATTTTAACTCTTCAATCCCCTCAAAATAAATATTCTTTTAAACTCTCAATTAAAATCATGCACTAAAATTATCATAAAATTAAAATTAAACAAAATAATTACAAATAATTTTTATATTAATAACTACAATTAATATTTTTAAACACTATTAATAATTTTTTATATTATCTCTTTATTTTCTATTAATAGTTGTTTATTTTTATTTAATGATATGGAATTGCATATTATTACTGTGATTTAACTATGGCTAAAAATTATGGGATGATAGCAATTTGATAAGCTAATTCAACTATATCAGATTGATATTTTGACTCCAAAGTGTGATGATGATGAAGTTTTTTATTGATATTTAAATTAAGTAAATTATTATAATTTATTAAAATACCACTATATCATCCAAACTAACACTTACTACAACTATAAGCAAATAAAATTACAATCATGGCATTTCATAAAAAAATAATACAGTCTACGTGAGCACAATTTTTCGACTATTTTTTGTAAATAAGATACACTACCTATAGCCAAAATTAACCTTTGGGGACATTTTTAAAAAAAAATTGCAACAAGGCCAATTGAAATATTACTCTTACAGTGTGCTATTTTTATGGATTAATGTTGTTCACTAAAATATGAAATAATATAGTATTATATTAAATGGTATAATTTAAATAACAAAATCATAATAATCTATTAATTTAATGAGTTACAATTTTATAGTTTTATTAAAATTTTTAGCCCATCATTTATAAAAAATAAGGAAAAATTTAACTACTGTATAGGTTTGCGTTTACATAATATAAAACTAACACACAAGTTTACTGATTACTGTTATAACAATTGTAACATTCTATATTTAAAAAATAACTATTTTTTTAAATTGAACCACATTGTGAACTTGTGCATGTGAACATCTGTGAACTTTGTGCGTGTGCTTAAATACATGTATATGTCATGTGAACTTTGATAATGTAAACCTTTGTGAACTTTGAAAAACAAAAATTGTAAGATTTCATCTCGTTGTGTAAAATTAAAAAAAAATGGTTCGATTATGAAATTTTGATAGAAAATTGATTTAAAACTATAATCAATAAGAATGATTTCATTTGATTTCATACATAGATTGAAGTACAATGTCTGATTTCTCCAAACATGATTCTGTATCGGATTTTCTTGATTTTGAAAAAAAAGTAATATTTGAATTATTTTTTATCTCTACAATTGAAGGTTGTGTTGAATGAGTTTTTATTTGGCAAAAAATTAAAATAATCGTGAATGTTGATTTCTGCAATTGAATGTTTGCTTTGAATGTATCGTTGTTTTCAAAAAAATATTATGTTATTAAGATTTGCTGATATTTGGGAATTTGATTTTGAGAGATATTCACACGTTTTAAGGTTCACATAGGTTCACATGCATAAGTTCACATATAAGTTCCCAAACACTTCAACATACTTGCTGAGGTTCACAGAAGTTCACATGTTTAAGTTCATGAAAACAAAAATTCTCAATTTCAGCACTCCTTCTAAGGTTCACAGAGGTTCACATGCACAAATTCACAAATAATTTTACACACGATCTAAGGTTCACACATGTTCCCATTTACAAGTTCATAAAATTTGTACTCAAGCACTTCACACACTTTCTAAAGCTTACAAGGGTTCACATGTTCAAGTTCACAAAAATAAAAATTCTCAATTTAAGCACTTCTTTTAAGGTTCATAGAAGTTCACATGCACAAGTTTACAAGTAAATTCATACACTTTCTGAGGTTCACATAGATTTACATTTACCAGTTCACAAAAATGTATAATCAATCACATCACACTCATTCTAGGGTTCATAGAGGTTCACATGCTCATGTTTGCAAAAAAAAAACTCATTTCAAGCACCCGTTCTAAAGTTCACATTATGAAGATTCAAAAAGTCCATAACCATTTTAAGCTCATATTCTAAAGTTCACAGAAGTTCATATCATTAAATTCTCAAAAATATATAACCAACTTAATTACAATTTTTAAGGTTCACATAAGTTCACATGACTATATGTTCGTTACTAAATGTTTGAAAAAGTATAAAACAAATTCAAGCAATACTTGCATTACCACAAAGTTCACAGAGATTCACAATAGAAGATTCAAACAATACGTCTAATAACTCAAATTCATATAGGTTCACAAAATTTAAAAACAAAATTCAATTGACAGTTCCACTAATCAAAATAAGTTTCAAAAACAGAAACTGTTGTAAAAAATTATATCATCCATTTGTGTTCTAACGAATAGTGTTTAAAAACTTTCATATAAATAACAAAATGTTAACCCTAAAATATATTCTTAATCTGTGTCGCTCTCATAATTCCGATCTTGCTTCATCTTTCAATATTCATATAACAGGTATGCAATTCTTCCTCTATAGCACCAACGTCCAAAATGTGCCCAAATACAGATTCCTTCAAAGATTCCACGCATGTAACTGACAAAACATTTTTAAACAGTTATGTCAAATCTGTATGATGGAAGAACTAGACTTTCTGCTAAAATGTTCGTCGATAGGGACAATAAAATCAATACCCTACAACATAAACTTGCAAAATATATGACCAATTTAAACTCACTTTTTAAGGTTCACAAAGGTTCACATGACTATATCCAATACTAAATCTTTTCAAAGTCTAAAACAAATTAAATCAATACATGCGTTACCACCAAAGTTTACAGAGGTTTACAATAGAAGATTCAAAACAATACGTCAACTAAATCAAGCAAAGACATGCATGCATTAAGTTCACATAGGTTCAAATTATAAGATTCAAACAACACATGCTTTAACTCAAGTTCACATTGAAAGATTCACTAAGTCAATAACCAATGTAAGCACATATTATAACGTTCATAGTGGTTCACATGAAATTGTATAAAAACAGCGGTTCACAAACATTCACACAATAGATTTAAATTGAAAACACCTTACCTCAGGAGCATCCAACCGGCCATCCATAACTGCACTAGAACTGTTTTTTCCGATTTCTTCGACCTTTTTGTCGGTTGGGCGACATTGACATTACATTTCGCAGTCTCAGTGTTCTCTTTCTTTTCTTTGCAACTTCTTTGGTAGACTCGTTCGTCATTCTAACAATACAATCTGAAAGAGAAGGCATAATTTTATCAAATTTACACCCATATTCAAATACTAACGAAAGCTTCAAATCATAAAAAACCCATATCCGACCACAAAATAATCGACTGAAACCCATCTCCCACAACAAACAAAATCTTCACTGTCGACGCATGCATATAGAAGACAAAACTCATCGACACGACGCGAAAAAAAGAAAGAAAAACCCAAAAAAATCGGCCATTATTAACAAAACAACATGGATGATTGACGAAAAATAAAGAAAAACGAATGCTTTACCTCAAATACTGATTTCAAAGAATGAGTTGTTCTTTAAAGTTCAAAGTTTCTTATGAGAAGCTTCTCGTAAACATCTTCCAAATCTTCTGATTTTAAAAGAAATCGAGAAAAAACTGCACTTTTGAAAGAATGAATGGAGAAGCAGACGTGGAGTAGATGGCTGCGATGGAGACGGAGAGTTTTTGGGTTGAGAGAAACACGTCGTTTAGTTTTCTTTGAGTTTTAAATATGAGGACTTTTAATTGAACGTGATTATAAGAGTGTAAGAGTGCAACTAACTGACATTGGCTAAGAGTGCAACTAACTGACATTGGCTAAAAATGCAATATCAAAATTTAAAGTTGTTATTGCTATAACATAAGTCTTAAAAATGATTAAATTTATAATTAAACAAACTCATTTGTTATTTTTACAAACTGAAACTCCAAAAGTGAGAGTGAGGGTAATTTTCTCAAAAAAAAAAATTGTTTCGGATGTGGCAACAGTGCAGAATTTTATGAATTTTCGTAGATGAGCATTTAATGGTTAACGTTAAAGATGAGCATGTTTTTAACCATCTCAATGATAATGGCAATGTTAGAAAGATGGATTGAACCGTCAGGTCAAATCAATGAATCAGATGCTAGTTTATTCTGATTTTTTAATTTAAACTTGTTTGGGAGTGAACTAATATGAAACGGTTGAAAATCAGTAAAATGACCGGTTCAACCAGTGAACTGGTGAATAGAATAATTTTAAGTATTAAAAAATTAAACAATTTATAAATTAAATAATTTTGTATATTCACATATATTTATTTATTTATTTATATTATTTATAAATTATTAGTTCGACCATTGAACTACTGATTTGACTAATGATCCAAGCACCCAATCTCTTTTTTGATTCGATCACCGGTTAGGTTCTGAAAACATTAGATAATGAAAACTTAATTTTATATTTTAAATAGGATAATATTTTCTTTAAAAATAGATTAAAAATAATTATTATCTTTTCATTAATTTTTTAATTATAATTTTATTGATTTAGTTTTTATCAATACTAAATATTAAAAATAAAAAAATGATTTTTTAAAATAAATTTATGTAAATAAACGAACTCAAGCGCAACAGTTTTTTAACAAGAGTTCTTACTTATTTTTTTGGAAGTGCTAAAAGTTCCCTCAAAGAGGGAGCTCAATAAAGCAATAAATTCTGACCATTCAATACAGTAAAAATAAATTTGAACTTTTGATTTATTTAGTAAAAACAGTTTTCATTTTACGTAAATTGTATATTTTCAGTAGAACGAAGAAGATGTCTCATTAAGTCTCTTTTTCATTGGCCTCATATTAAAATTTACGTACTTTCGGGAATAATTTTGATAACCTATATTAATTTCTTCCTCCTTTTAACTAAAAATATGACGCACACATTTGGCGGTCATCGTAGTCGATTTCCCCATCACTACTTCATTTCCTAAAAGACAATGACTTGCCAAGTGTGAGGCTAAAACCTGCCGATTCCTAGCCGCTTCACTACAAACCCAAGGGAATGAACCAACACTTCTAATCTAGAATCTCCTTAAGCTTCCCCAAAGGTTCTCCTTACCTGTGAAACCTTGAAGCACCAAGGATACAACACTACTCTGTTGGCTTTCCAATATTTCCATTTCTTTGTCAATATTTTCTTCTAAGCTCTACAGAAAATGGGAACCACTTTGTTCACAAGTTGCAACTTCCCCTGGAGGCATTTTCTTGTTGACCCACTAGAGAGGAGGAGAACAACGTCTAGAATCAAAGCAGCTTCAGATATTACAGAAGTTGCTTTAAATGATGGAGAAAATGAGCATTTCTCTTCGATGGTTTTAAAGCGAAGAGCAGTTTCGGTCTCTGGGGCTTCTTTGCTTTTATCAACAGTTTTTGGTGGAGAAGCTGTAGCAGCTGTTAAACAAGGCCTTTTAGCTGGAAGGGTTCCGGGCTTATCTGAACCTGACGAGCAAGGTTGGTTTTCTTTTCTAAGAAAATGTTTGATTAAGTTGAGAGCTTAGTTCATGTAATCTGTTTCACAGGGTCCATCGCTTATCTTAGTTGAATGTGTGGATTATTTGTTAGTGTTTTTGTATGAATATTCTGAGTTGCAAGCTAATAGTTATAATTCCAAAAGATTTAAGAGTTCTATATCTGGGGGTCTGTTCTGAATTGTTTCCTGTTAAGTGAACAGTTGATTTCATATAGTAAAATGTACGCTCAGGCAGGTTGGAGGACATACCGGAGGCCTGATGATAAGTCCGGAGGGCATGGTGTTGGATGGAGTCCGATTATTCCATATGCTTTCTCAGTGCCGCAGGACTGGGAGGAGGTAATGATCAAGTCCATTCTAAATCAACTCAATTCATCATCAGTATTGATTACTTCTGCGCAAAATAATCAATTTCTCTGAAGTTTGATATTATCTGGGTGACAGGTTCCTGTATCAATTGCTGATCTAGGTGGAACAGAGATTGATTTGCGATTTGCAAGCTCGAAGGAGGGACGCCTTTTTGTCATTGTTGCTCCTGTTCTCAGATTTTCAGACGGTATGTTCATAAGTTTCTTTTCTGTGTCTTGTCTGCTCAGTTGATTTATGTTCATGTGTTGTTGGTTTGAAATGTGCAGATCTCGGTTCAGATGCTAGAATTGAAAAAATAGGGCCTCCAGAGAAAGTAATAAATGCTTTTGGACCAGAAGTTATTGGTGATAGTGTGGAAGGGAAGGTTCTAAGCATGAATGTCGCTGAACACTCGGGAAGAACATATTACCAATTTGAGCTAGAACCACCTCATGTAATCATCACTGCAACTGCGGCCGGAAATCGACTTTACTTATTCAATGTCACTGCAAGTGGTATGCAGCTATGACTAGCAATCAAAATTATTTTTCTCTTCAACTTAAGTTGTGCATGTTTCAAACATTTCAAAATCAATGTGTATCTTCTACAGGTCTTCAATGGAAGAGGCACTATAAGGATTTGAAGAAGATAGCAGATTCCTTCCGGGTTGTCTAAGAAACTCTTTTTGAAACACAGTTTTATTTTATTTTATTTTTTTGAGTACTAAGCCCTGTGAGGCAGAAAAAGAAACAGGAATACAGAAATTTCCCTGAAACAGAGTCATGAGTGCGAATAGATAAAATTATCATTTTTATTTTCTTATGAATATCCTCCATTTAGAGATTACAAATGTTCCCTTCAAAATATGAATTACAGTTAATAGTTTATACTATATTTGTCACGCTTGTATGCTACCAATGATTGAAG
>CANYCX010837478.1:0-22351 GCA_948193385.1 Breynia disticha f. nivosa
AATAATAAGAATTGGAATATCCAACCTATAGATACGAAGTTACTTTACGTAACTTAAAGTTAAAGAAAGATTAACAAGAATGGTAAATACAAGAATGAAAAGAAAAGTTTTAAATTATACGTAATTAATACGATAGTTAGAGTATGATGTTTTAATATATATATATATATACACACACACACACACATAAGGACAACAGGAATCGATCATTGAACGACTCACAAACTAAACCTTATGTGAACCTTTCAACTCATAATTCGTAATTTGTTTGTTGTTGATGAATGTATTTCGATGAGTTTTTTAGTTTGAAAATGGAGGTGTTTTGAGGTCTTATATTTTTAAATTTGGAATGATTTTGAATTGGAAAGATTTTGTAGAAAATCTTACCAGATTTGATCTATATATAATGTGACAATATTAGAAAGAAAATCATTATATATAATATTGTTGACATTTATTTCATAAGACACTATATATAGAAAGATGATATTTTAAAAATAGTAAACCTGTAATTCACTGTGATATTGTTATCTCACACCCATTTCTATAAACTAACATTCGCACAAGATTGAAATTTGTTTTCAATTTTGTCAATTTGTGTCAATTTGTGAATCGGTCCAAGAAACAATCGGATAGAAGTTCGTTTGCTTGTTAATACCACTTCTTGTAATTGCTTTCCTTAGTCAACCTAAAATCAACAAGGAGGGACAGTCGCTTCTCTTATCGTGTGTATTTTCGTAATTTATTTTTTATTGTATATTTTTTATCGCTTTTTTTTATTGATTTATAATATTTTTAATCAATTTATTTTTATTATATTTTAAAAAATTTGAATCTGTATGTAACTCAAAAAGAACTCCCAATAGTCTGTAATCAAATCTATCACTCTCTTCGATTACAAAGGGAATGATTTGACTTTATTTATTTTTTATCCATGTGTGAGAATTTTAAAGAAAGAATTTTAAACAAATTCAACTTTTATTTATCAAATTGAAATAAATATTATACTAAAAATTTATGTTAATTTGTTTTTTTTTAAATATAATATATCAGGTTAAAAATTATAACAAAAAAATGGTAAAATGAAAATATTAATTTTTATTTATAAAATTAAAATAAATAATAAAATTAGATTTTTGGTGGGAGAGAAATAGGAGTTGTTAGGTTTTGTGAGAGGGGTATATATGTGTGGATTTGGTTCCAAATTCAGAATCCCATACAAGTTTTTGTGTCATCATAATTCAAATTATTGGAGGATTACAAGAAATTAAAAGATGATCACTTAAGAAATGAACAATTAAAAAATACTTTTAAATTAATTAAGTAATATTTATATATTCAGACTGAGGGAAAAAAATAAAAGAAATGAGATGCGGTCAAAGGCATGTGAAGATTATCACAAAGGTTCCAACATCCAATATATAAAGGGAAGGGGTATGAGGGAGGTGGCCCATGGTCCTACAAATGAAGGGCACATACCCTTTCACATTACTAAGTTCACTGTATTTTCTCATTTCATATCAACAATGCGTTCTTCCTGAAGTTTTTATGATTTCCCAATCTGTAAGTATATAGAAAGAAATGGTGATTTCAAAGCATAATATCTAAATTTCAGGTGGGTTCTTTTAAATAAATAATCAGCAGAAAATAGATGTTACAGATTCAATTGCTCAATTTAAAATCTTACATGGTTTGATGATGTCAAAATCACACAAGTATATTTCTTTACGGATTCAGATAATTATGCAATATAACAAATTTTCATTTATAAAAATGTTTAGGTATATTTGTTCATTTTTGTTTTTACTAGTTTTAAGTTTTGAAATTCTGAAAATGCTCATTTAATGGTTTTAATTGTACAGAAGTCAAATAGTGTCAAACCGTCATTAAAACGTGACGCATTAAAAGTCGTGCACTTTTCAAACCCTGATTTGACGGCTATTGATTACGAACGATTTGTTTCCATAACACATATCTTAAACGTCGTTTTATTTCTTTTTTTTTTCTCCTCAAAACAAAATTGAACTTTCTGTAATTGTGTTTTTTTCTGAAGCTTTTCATTATCGTTTTCTCTCAGTTCTTAAAGGTTTTGTGTTAAAGTTTTTTTTTATTAAAGTTTATGGGTTTTGTGATATCCTTTGGTTCCTCTTTTGCTGTTCTAATGCGCATTTTCTATTTTTTAAGAGAATTTCATGTTTTACAGTCAAAATCACTCGAAAAAATCATTCTTTTTTTATATTCTAGGTTGTTAACATTCTATATAAATGAATATACGTATTATTTTGTTCATGTTTGTTTAATGTTTAGTTAATGGTAGGGTTTCTGAAGTTTTTTGTTTTGGGTATTAGTTTCTAGGTTATGGAACGGTTTGTTTTATGAATTGGTTCCTCTTTGTTCTTTCATGTTCATAGGTTTGGAATGTAGCCATTGATGCTGCATTTTTTTTCAGCTTAGAAAAATAGAATTCAAACCGACTAAGTAAATAACAATAAAAAACAGTTAAGAACTATGTTCATATAATCGACTGAAAATTCTAGAATTTTAATGAACAACATAAAACAAAAATGAACATTGTTCTTGGACATTTTGAATATGATTTTCAGCAAATGAGAAACCTTGCGTTACTTTTCATGCATTATTCAATGACATCAACATTAAAAAAAAGAAATTGAATGAAGAATTTTTGAAAAAAAAAATAAATTCGTACAAATACAAATGAAATCATACCTGATGAAATATCCTTTTCCTAGTATGTTTAATATGATGATGTTGCAATGATTTTTGAATGATCTGTCACTGTGGATTTCATGCAAAAGGAATGGCAGAATGTTTGAATTCGGTGGAAGTAAATATTTGTCAGTTGCGTCATCTAATTTTAAGGAATGAATATGACAGTTTTTTTTTCAAATGACCCATTTAAATTTGTTCAAATTATGGCAATAAACAATAACAGGTGATTAACATTCTTGTTATTGTGATTTCAAATCTGTACATTTCCATAATTTTATATTTGAATTATAGCATTGTTAAAAATCTGAGAACATATACGTGTTTTTTTTAATTATAGGAATGTCTATTGTGACATTCCTATAATTCTCCGTTACTGATTGTGATGAAAATTTTGGAGAGAATGTCACAACATCTGATCTTAAAGTTTGACTTTTTCATAAATAACACTTTCTAAAACCTATTCCACCATATGTGACCTCTTCAAACTTATTCCACAAATACAACATATCCACAAAGCATTCACACATTAATCAATTTGTGGATATATTGTGGATATATTATGGATATTGATTTTTTTATAAATGTCCACAACATATCCATAAAGTGTTCACATATTGATCAATTTGTGGATATGTTGTGGATATGTTGTGGACATTAATTTTTTATAAATATCCACAAGATATCCACAAAGCATCTACACATATAATAAATATCCACAACACATTCACAAAGTATCCACACATGCAAACCGTCCGGACCTAATGTGTCATTGGAAACCCTAGCCGCCAACTTATTCACTTTATCAACAACTTATCCACACGTTATCCACGACACATCTACAAATTATACATCTTTCTTTTAATTTACAGTCACAAACATATAAACATACTTTTAAGAATTTTATTTACATAAATTACATAAATTAAGATATTTGAAGATTTACAACAACACAAATAAGGAGAAGCAGCCAATTTCATAAGGTGAAAAACTTTGCAAATTTCATTACTTGTTCGTTTACAAATGGTAACACCAAAAAATCAAAGAATCACTCTCCGTCACTCACAAGTTACAATGATGAAAGAAAAATTCAAGTCAGACAAGCCTCAAGTTGTTCTTCTGCATCTTCATTCTCAAGATCACGCTTGAGCAAGCATTCTCCATCAACAGACAGTGATACTTTACCTTGTTAGTGTTAATGTTGACGAAGATTACAAGTTACTGGACACAAACTTTTTGTACCAACTCTAGATACCTTACAGTTTGAATCGAAATTATCAATTAATCAGAGAAAAAAATTATTAAAGAATAAATAGAGAATGAAGTTTGGGAGAAGAAGCGAGAAAGAGAAGGCATAAGATTATTTTGGATTTGTTTGGATGAGTGTTTTAGCTTAGAGATTCAATTTATATAGTTTGATATTTTTTCAGATAACTTTCACTTTTTATTGCATTTAAGGAAATCGTTTCAGTGGTATTAGAAAAAAAAAATAAGTAACTTTAATGTGTTAAATATGTCCTTTTCCCAAGATTTTGGAGGAGGGGAGCCCAACAAGAACTACTTCTCTCTGGATGGGCCTTGCCCAATGCAGTTGTTCTAGAGCTGATTTAGGAGCAGACAGAACTGCATTCGTTTTTCCAGGATTAACAACTAAAGCAACTCAGGATTACGACAATTCTACTACATTAGGATCTTGAGCTGTCTCATACTAAATAAAATGTGGAACTTGCAAAATCTTAAACAGGAAAATGGATTACAATTTAACTTGAAATCGTTGATTTACATACATACAAGCATTTAATGGTAATATATGAACTTTTTTTTTTTACCTTTTTTTTTGGTATTATCTTTTGCAATCTCACGAACTGCGCTTAATTATCACCATCGTCCGGTTTTGTTATATGAAATCTTAGCAGTGTACTCAAAACCCTGTAAAACAGAATAGACACTGAAATAGTGTCCACGTTGAAGGTTGCTTTCCTGCCAAACTATTCATCTTCTGCTTCAGTTACATTCTGGCTTCTGATTTACCCTGTATGGGAATCTAGTGAGTCCTCAGAAAAAGCCAAAAAATATAGTATTTTATAATCCTACAACACAGATCTCCATATCTACTCTCAATATTTAATGCCATCAAATTTTTATTTCCAAAACTAGATTCTGGTGTCTGAGATTTCCCAAAAAGTTGCTGTAACTGCAAGCATTCAATGTCCAAGGCATTTTTAAATCAATTAATCAGTTTTCTATCTTCATGGCAAAATATTAAGTTAAATGTTACTAGTTGACTAAACCAAGTTTGAAGGAATATGCGCAATTCATGATCAGCCATATAACAAATTCTGCAACAAGCAGAGAATTCTAAGAAGCAACAGGAACCTTAACCTTGCAGTACGACATCTAAAAAGCATGGCATATGAAACATCCGCTCAAGGATCCCATCTGTCGAGTTCTACGAAATGAAACCACCTTTTGAGAAGCCCCGGAAACCTGATGGGTTTGGTTGGCTAACACTGAGCTTCTCAGTTCTTGAGCTTTCTTCTGAGCTGATCTCAGTTTATTCATGATTTTATCCATAGATGATGATCTCTTCTTTTCAAGCTTCATCTGAAATGCATTTTCAAACAGTTGAAAGAAGCCTCCACTTTACTTGACCAAAAAACAAAAAGTCTCCACTTTTACAATATATAAACCAAAATGAAAGATGCCTGCAGCTAACAAACTACCGATCTGAAAGTTCAAGCTCAAAAGCATACCATTCAATCATCAAGAAAATTAATGCTTTCACGTTTTGAGAAGAAAACGAACCTCTAGTTTTCTTATTGCTGCCTCTGCTTTTGCCTTCTGCAAGTTCTCCCATGCTGTGATTTTAGCTTCCTCTCTTTTAGCCCTGCCAAAAAAATAAAAACAAAAAAGAAATTAGTACTTAAGAAAATAATCAACATGTGGATACTAGTCAAGAAAACAAAATGAACATTGTCTTCCATCCTCAAAAAATATACAAGGCAGTTTATTTCATAAAGTGAAGAATTTGTTTCTGCTCAACCGCGTCATGTTGGATCGAATGAGCATCGTTAGTAATTTTACATCTGAAGTCAATAATCTGTAGCTCACTTTCTAGGCAAATCATTATCTCATAGATTAGCCACAGTTAACAAAGTGACAGGTTTAATTGGAACTGACTTTGAAATGCCTTTAGCAGCTTCAGAAACATCCCAAGAGCACGATTGAGCATCAGAAGATTTCTTTCTCCAGTCGTCCACAATATCTGAAGTCTTCCCATGATTGCGAGATCTATGTTTCTTAGTCCAACTCGTCACTGTTACCCTTTCATCCACCTGCACATCCCTAACATCCACTCTTGACGAATTCATGCCCTGCTGCATTTCCACCATAGGCAGCACAGACGGCGTGGAAGCAGAAAATGAAACTCTCCTGCTCGGTGATGAATTGTTGCTACCCTCAGGACTCATTTGCGTAGCCATGTCTCTTCTTGACACAGCACGTGATATATCTGTGGCTGCATCCTTAACTCCTTCAATTTTCTCCTCTGTTCAAAACATAACAAAACCAATAATCCAACATCAAAATTCATAATTCAGTAAGGGCAATTCTGATGTTTCCGATCTGAGCAAGAGCTGCATTAAAAAACTACGGAAACTGTTAATAAGGGCACTAGATAAGTGTTTGTAAGCAACCATTGATCTCAACTCCAATTTGGAATCATAAGCGACCTTATTCAGGAGGATTGTTAATTAATCATTACCTCAAGAAAGCAATTCTCTCTAAGCAATTGGAAACTCGACACATGACGCTACATAATTTAAATAAAACCCAGAAAACGGAGTACCTTGAGAAGGCAACGAGGCTGTGTGGTCTAACGTTTCGGAACAACCATGAACACTAACAGAACGAGCCATGCAAGGCTCATTCCTGGCCGGACATACCAAACCAAGACCAGCATTGGAAGAACGAAAAGCCAGACCATCAGGAGCAATAACACCAGCAGAAAACGGAGAGCCAGCAATGAAATTCCCAATATTTCCACCATCATAAACCGGAACTGCAGGAGAATACAAAGAGTAATAAGCAACACCAGGAGGACCCAAAGGACCGCTTTTGGACTTAGGCTTCCTATAATGATTATTCTGCTGTAACGAGTTTCTCAGAACACCGTCACCAGAAACAGGACTACATATCCACCTCTCTGCATCTTCCCATTTCGAGGGTAAAGTCCTGCCGTTAGTTAACGGCAACATTGCGGCATTACCAACGTGGCGTCTGTTTCCAGTGGAATGTAATGGAACCCGTTCAGAGCTCCAACCTTTGTGCATTGAAACGCTGGAGTGGCGGTAATTGGGAGTGCTCGGACTAGGAAATGTGCCTGATTTACGAGACGGGAGAGAGCTTTTATTCACGTTTGCGAATCGCGGAGAGGAGACTGCAGCCACGTAGTTGAGATCTAATGAGGCTGGTCTTCGTCTGTCCTCCGTATTCGTAGCTTCAGATCTGGTTCTCCGATCTTGACATTCTGAAAAAATAAAATAAAATACAACTAACATCACTTATTAGACGTCGTAAATTATCATTATGATTATTATTATTTACAAATAGTATAAGCACACGGGCCTTTTAGAGCGAGAGAGAAAGAGCTTCTAGCTGAATCCAAGTCAGGGAGTTGATCGCTGTCGTCTCGTACAGCAGAATTAACTCCTGCGTTGTTGTTGTGCTGTAGAGCTGCAACGTAGATTTGAAATTAGTAAAACAAAGGCGTATAAAAAGTGATGTAGAAGTGTGGAATGTACCTTTTGCATGTGTAGGCGCGGGTTTTCGGGAAAGACGAGAGTGAGTTGAGTTAGAATGAGAGTGAGAGTGAAAGTGAGAGTGATTGCTGCTGTATACAGTAGTTTGTTTGTTTGGGGGTGGAAGTAGATCTGGACCACTCGAACTCTCTTCATGTCCTGCCAAATGCTGCATTCAAATGTCAATCATTACCAATTTCTTCAAATCTAATTCAATATCGTAAAAGCAGCTATCACACACCAGAGATATTTCAGATGCGAGAGAGTCGTCATCATGAGCGTCGGATGCAAAAGAGCAACGATCAACACTGGCAGAAGCAGAGGAGAAGAGGCTAAAATTCGACTCGACAGTAAAAATAACGGAATCAGGACTCGCGTCGCGGGCTCTCTGGCCGGACCTCTGTTGCTCCGGCATCATGGAATTAATTCACAACTTCATAGGATGCTTTCAAACAAAGGGAGAGAGGAAGAGTGAGGAAGAAGAGTGACAAGTAAGTAAGATCCGCACCACAAGCGTCTCAAATCAACACATTTGGCGGGTACTAATAATTCTACAAAACAAGATTATGAAATTAAAACCATTATTTTTGTTAATATGGTGTGGGTTTGTCCTTTAATGCCGTCATCATTATATTGACTTGTGAATTTTACCGGATGACCTAAAATGACTTGAGGGCCCTTTTAGTTCATATGCTTGTTATCCGGATGTCTTCTTCAACCGTGTGGGGTAATAAAGGATTTTCATTTATTTCTGAAGGGATAGGACGGTGAACACAAAGTTAAAAAGCACAAAAATTATAGAAGAATGCTTTTTGTGAATTTTTTTTGACAGAAATAACTTTTTATAAATTAGAGAAATGACGGTGGCGAATTTTACCGTTAAAATGTTTGAAATTTGATTTGATTTTGTGTGCGTAATTATTGTAATTACGCAGGTTAATTATTTTTTTAACAGTTATTGGAATTCAGAGACAGAAAAAGAATTCCAAAACTTTTCGTCTCCATTACCGTCTCTAGTAAAAACAGTTTGTCCTCCCACAGCAGCATTACTGTAGAAATACAAGATAAAAGCAGAGCAAATTTGAAAGGAAAGCAGCTGCAACATATGCTTGGTGGTGTAAGTTTTTCTGGGTAAAAACATTTGAGAGAAAAACTGAGAAATTAAGAGAGATAGAAGTATCTGAGTCACTGCCAGCTTTTTAAGCCACGCTTGACCTGAAGTGCATATGAGGAATGAAGTTAGTACAAGATGTCAGGATTAGGTGCGTTCTCAGCTCTCACGATGGACCCATTCTAACTCATCAGTTCTTTTCATCTCTCATTATTGTCAAGAAATTGCATCTTTTTCACAATATATAATCTCAAGATCGTTTTGAACAACTTCACAATATGCAATTTCAAAACTAAATGTAGGCACAATTACCACTTAAGATGTTATTCCAAGCTGCTGTCATGTTCCAAACTTCATTTTCTTAGTCCAAATCTTGGTGGTTTAACCATAAGTTGAATCAGCAAAGAGAAATAAAAAAACAAGGCATACAAATGTGGATGATCTATACTTAGTAGAGTAGAGCTGTTAGAATGTCTATTCTTGTATAAGTAGATAGCCAAGTGGGAGATCCCACATGTCATGTAGTTTGGAAGTCTAATTTGAAGATGAATAAAGAACCATATGAACTCAGCCATTAGTTCAACAATCTAGATTAGGGTTTGGTTGAGCAGTCCCCACCAGTACTTGATAATAATTCATTTACCTTTTGAGTGCTTGCGAGTTGGGACAACCCACACGGACGATTCATGTAAAATGGTGCTTCTATTCAAACACTGCACACACCTTCAAAGCATAACCACTGGATAGAATAGAATCTGTTAGGATGTAGTTGCTGAAGATTGATGAACATTGAATTGACAATTGCCATGACTTTCGTTGTCTGTTTTTCTTTCATCTGCCCCCTGTGCTCCGTACAAAACGTTTCATCAGACAATATATGAACTTTAGTTAAAAAGATTAGATTATACTTGATACATTAGTAATCTGATTATGAAACTGTGCTTTTTCATGGATAGGACAGTTCTTGTTGATATGTCGAGTTCATGTCATGTTAATTCGTTGGATTATATCCGATCTAAGTGTTTTAGTCAAATTTTTATTAAGTCATAAGCGCATTAAGTGTTAACTCATTTACACATTAACCAAATTCGTCCAATTTCGTATTATGTTGGTCAATTTTTGTCAGTTCTAATTTTTGAAACATCTGTAGCTCATTAGCTATCGCATGTTTACACCCGTTTGAGTAAGCGACCACTGCTCGTCTCCTCTTATCCTTTTGAATGACAGCATTGTCAAAACTTCCTGAAAATGCAGCTTTAGAGCCTTCAGATGAATGTACAAAAGATTAAATCCAAGGTGTTCAACAACCCATGATATGATGCCCAAACTCTAATGATTAAATAAGGACATATTTTTACATGCATGCCACAACAGTTCTACTTTACAACTGATGAATATGTACAAATGTACATGTTAATGCCAATATTTTGAACTCGCACCACCTTTGTCTTCTTTTTTTTATAAAATTTTAGTAAAGTGATCGGTCTGGCCTACGAAGCAAGAATAGTGTGTCTAAAACAGATCCGACAAACCAACAAGTTAGAGCCTTTATAACTCCTCTAGCCCTGCTACAAAGACAGTGATCGAAGCCCGCCGCACCCTCAATGTACTGGTTGAACCCATTTATCGCTGAGTACACTATGTTTGTCTCTGGGTCTTAATTTATTGTCCTTCGAGTGAGGTGGTCCAGTGGCATTGAAGTAAGCAGTTATCGCTTTCAACTTGCCATTCAAAAAGTTCTTCTCAACCTGCAAGAGAAGTATATTTGACGCTTAGCCACAAATATATCACAACATTTAATGACAGAGGGATAAATATTTCTCCTTTTCACCAGAATGTTTACTGAAGATACATAAAAGGTTAATATTTTTTAAATAGATGCACTCGACACAACTGGTGGTCCAGTTCAAATCCCTTCTATAAACAATATAAATGTTCAGATTTGGGTCACTTCTTACAAAACACAAGAGATGGATCCATAACAATCATTAACGATTTAGATAAAGCACTTCAAAGATGATACACCTCATAAAATCCTTAAATATATTCAGAAAGCAGGATCTAGCGATGGCCGCAAGATGGTGGAGTTTAAAATAACGGGTCAGTAAGATCACCATTGAAGCCAAGGTGGGAGTGCAGGAAACATGACAATAACCAACTACAAGCTTCAAAGAAACAAGTACCTCTAGCGACCATAGAGGATTGGCAGATAGAGCTAACTCCGCCAGTTGGTTGAGATCAATATTTCTAGGGAGGAACATGACGATTCTTGAAGCAATATGCTTCACAGTGTCGAAAAGAAAATATCTGCACAAGCACATAACACAACAGCATAAATCAGGAACAGCTAATCAAGGCAAGCCTAAACAAATAACAAGAAAAAGAGCCGCTTGTGCCTTATTTTCTCAACAAAAAGGGGCTGTACCCATCATGCGGCTTAAGCATGGTCTTGATGTCATAAGTTTCTACTTTAGCATAATCAGGTCCACCCCAGGGCGGTGACAGGAAAACAATATCAGCCTGCACGAGAGAGGACTTAATAATGGCATAAACTAATGAAACATGATAACTCATCAAGATAGAAAAAGAAAGAGAAAAAAGTGCGTAAAAAATAAAATGTTAAAAGAAGTAGCAACTTTCTTAAAACTCAAATAAAATTTTTGTACAATAATCCAAGCAATAACTGAGCTATCCATGCATGAGATGCAATAAATATTTGATCAAGTAAATAATTGAAAGAGTATGAATTCTATAGCAGTACCATTCATGAGATGAAGCAACGGAGTCAACTCACCTGACCTCATTGAGAAGAACAACAGACACAAGGACGTATTTATAACCAAAAAGTCTATGTATGAAAATAAAGGCATCATACCTTCAAATTTGGTGCCAAAACAAAGAAGTCCCCTACTATAAAATCAATCTCACCCTCAACTCCATAAATAGCTGCATTATGAGAAGCATACTCAATCTTCCTTGGATCAACGTCAATTGCAATCACATGTTTGCACCTGAATAAATGCTAAATGATCAAACATGTATTCGACTAATTTGCATAATCAAAATACTTCGGAAATCCAATATAATAGACAGCGTGATGAAGTTATTGTTTGTCAATAAATAAAATGCACAACATTAACTTTTAGTTTTGACTTATGTTTGAGAATCAGTGGAATGAACAATGAACAAAAGGTAATGAGTAATCTCAAATGGATGGAGTTATACTCACCTCTCCGCAAACTGGATGGAGTTTCCACCAACTCCAGTGAAACAGTCGATTATGACATTGCAAACACAACGAGATGCATGGTGCTCAGCAATAGGCTCTGGAGTCACAGAGAACCATCCTTCCTCATCCATTTTTATACCGTCGTCAAACCTAGAGAACAGAAGGTACCTTTGCCACCAATATTTAGCAATAATGGCAGAATACTCGAAAATCTCTTGAAACTGAATGTCTGCACCAAGAAACTAATTAACTTGCAATATTCATCCCATTAATAAAATAGATGGTATAAAAAGACCAGCACAAATTGATGTGTAAACCGGCATAAACTTTCTTGGAAATACACAATGCCTAAAGCATTGCAACTGAATGAGTTTTTCTGAGTAATTGGTTGTCTACATAAGGAGCAGATACACTCCATTTCCTAAGATTAACTACATGGAAATATTATGTACTCATTTAAACAATGATGCAAGGATTAATAACATCAAATCATTTGCACTGGATCACGTTTAAGTCAAACTCGACACTTAGGACTGACATCAAGTCAATTGAGAAATAAATATTTATGAACTAAAAAAATCAGATAACTTAATTTACTTTCTTTTCCCTCACCTTGCTTTTGCATAGAATAAAGCATAAGAACATGCAGATTAAAAGAGAAAAAAATCGAGGAAGTAATAACCTTCACTGTCCCCAAAATATCCTCTCTGTTTTCGCACCTTTCTTGCTTTCTTTTTGTATTTTTTTACAACATTGAGGGGGGAATTCAACTCATCTACGGATGGATCATCGATTTCTAAGTGCACATTACCATCTCCAAAAATATCTTCGGTGATTGTATCATCCAAGCTGCAAGTGACTGTACAAATCAGAATCCACCATGGATAGCAGTATCCAGTAGTTCAAGCCTCAAGGTTGCCTCATATTGCCATAATCATGTAAGATGTTGTTTCAAAACATATCCAAATAATCAAAATCTAAACAATTCCAAATATATCAATCAAAAAGCTATCTTCACAAAACCAAAATCCTCAGTCTCTCTCGACAATGATTGCACATGAACAAACATTATACAAACCAAATGAAAATAATAACAGATGAATGATACCTGCCAATATGACCCGGAGAATTTTCAGTGAAGCACGATGCAGTATCAAAATCACAGCTCCCATTAATCTCATATTCGACAACAGACTGATAATTGGTGTCAACTGTGGCCAGTGTATTCTCAGGAATGGAGCAGTGAGAATTATCTGTGTTATCCCATAAATCTTCACAAGATGGTTGTTGCCTTGATCCATATACATAGCCCATTTCATCACATGGATCAGAATTGTCTGATAAATTACAAGAAATCCAGGGGCTGCATTCCATTTCAGTCCCTACAGAATTCATTTTATTTGACTCATAATTTTGATCACTAAATGCCAGATATTCCATACCATGGGGTGGATCCCATGTTGAAATGTCTGTTTTAGTGTTATGGAAGTAAGTTCTCCCATAAAAAGAATCCCAATACATTCTCCAATCTCCCAAATCATGGAGGAGTTTGTGACTGTCATTACTGTCTCCACTTACAATTAAACTCTGAGTAAATACATCAGGTTCATGAGACTGGCATAAGCTATTGCCTTTTCTTTTACTTTTAGCTTTCCCAGACCTTGTCTAAAAATTGACAGAATCTTCAATAAGCAAAAGATTACACCAAGAAAACACAGGAACACGCCTAATTTAGCAGGAATGATAGCAAATAAGAAAATGAAACGCGAGCACACAAAAGTACTCGTCTTTCAATATTTTACCTCCTTATTTGACTGGAAAGAAAGGGGGAGTCCTAATGCATCCAACTGCTTGATCAGTTCCAAATCCTCAGTAATCGAGCTAATATCTACACACACAAAGGAAAATTAAAAGCCCATTAAAACGCATAATTCAAGTGACAAAATTGCGACAATGCTATCAGGAGTCCATTAACCTACCGCTTGTGGTTGTGGTGAAGGTAGGAACACTCGAGTTGATGATCAGATCCTCAGTATCATCACTCGATTTCTGCAAGTTCAATCGAAACATACACATAACATAATTATAATGCAAAAGTAAACCCTCGTTATAACAAAATTGCAACAGTGTAGACAGACGAAATATAATTTTTTGCAACTTCTTCGTGCCTATGGCCATGATATTAAATCCCAAGACAAAAATGGCGAAGTAGAAAATTAGGTGCTTACATTAAAATCCGGAAACAAAGACACTTGCCTCGTCTCCTTGGTGCCATCGTCGCTGAAAGATTAAATTTTTACTCAAATATAAGAAGAGAGAGGATTGAAATAAAAGGCGAAGGAAAGTCTTTAAGAAATAAAAGAAAAAGAGAGACAGAAGAACCAGATATGAACTTCGGTGAGCATGAAGAGAGAGCCTAGGGCTTTGATTGCCGGACCAACACTGTCCATTACAACCACTAGTCCGATTCACTTCACTTTCTCTTCCAAACTGCTCACCTTACCTGCGACATGTGATCACTTTAAACCTTAAACTGCGCCGTTTTTACGCACTTTTTCTTACCATTGGGTGTCAACGAGGAGGACCTTTTTGTTTCAACTTCTATCAATTCTACACTATTAAAATAAATTTCCTTAAAATGTAGGGATTTTTATTTGGTAAGAAAATCTTCAAAATTACATAATTGTTATCGTAGTTTGGATTCTTTAACAAAAACTCCTCGGATTTCCTTATGTGTAGTAGCAACCCAATACAATGAATTTTTTTTTTGAAAAAAAGGTTTGAAGGGGAAGCTCTTCCCCAGAAAACTAGATAGGGCGTCAGTGCCACAGGCTGGGGATCCATCCCGTAGAGGGTCAGGCTAATGCATGAGAACCTCCCGACAAATGGGTCAGCCCGTAGCCACTCACAGTTAGGGCCTAAAGCACCGTTTGTGACCTATGAGCGGTCGGGAATCTCCCTACGAAGGGATGTCTACCAAGACAGCACTGAGCTAAAAAATCGTAGTTACTAAATCTAGTGAAAAATAAATTTGATTTTTACATTTGGATTATACCAACAGCTTATCAGTTCTTTTTGTTTTTGGAGACTTTTACTATAAATCTACTTAAATAATGGTCTCACTTAGCTAAAAAATTGTAGTTAATAAATTTAGTGAAAAATAAATTTGATTTTTAATTTTTTTGTAATAATAATTTTAATTTTACATAATTTATAAAATTTGTATTATCTTCAATAAACGTCATCCTAATATTAAATTCGCCTTTTATTTGCTATAGTTTTAGAACTCTTTTTTAAGCGTATATCTTTCGAATTTAGTAATTATCGATTGGTATCTTTTGAATTTAGTAATTACCAAGTAGTACTTTTTTTATAATAAAATAGATATGATGTGGTATTTTTACGTTATTCATTATTTAATCTAATATTTATTTTAATTTTTAAAAATCATGTGATGATAAGTTAAAAAAAAAGCATAGATAAAACTAGTATTTCACAAATTAAAATATATTTTTGAAAAAAGGTAAAAATATTAATGGCTACATTGTATGTACCAAACAATCACCTTAAGAACAACCCAATCAAATCCGTGTATTACTAATAATTAACCAGTGAACTGGTCTATTTTTATTTTGAAAAAATCTACTGATCTATTTAAACATGGAAAACATTTGTTGATAAAAAATTATACAAATAAAATGCTTATTTACATTTATATATATATATATATATATATATATAGTGTGTGTGTGTGTTAGATTCTGTGTCTCCCTTTTTCCTGAAAATTTGGATGTACAACTCATTACCCTTTAAAGCAAATGCAGTTGGACCAAATAAATAAGATAGGAAACTGGACATGCTTCATAACATATATTACATAACTAACAGAAAACTCTTGTATTTGCTTCCTTCTGCTGGCCTACATCAACAGAACAGAGGATAACAGATATGTATAGCAGATGTTAATTAGAAACTGAAATTTACATCACTAACAAAAAATCTCCAATCTTCTCTACTCTAAAAAGCAAAAACAAAAAGAACTCGTACCCCTCCTCTCAATCTACACGAGAAAAGGCGTGATTTCTTCAAAATATGTACAGAGGCCTACCATGCATATAATTTTCAACCACATATATAAGTCACATTTCCACCTTCACCACGGACCAGTCTGAGTTCGTCTCAAGCATCTTTTCTTCGCTCCCTGCTGCATGTCCATCATCTCCATAACCTGTCATGTCACCGTTTGCTACCAATGTCAACAGCTTAGTCCACTAATTTAAGAGAATATAACAGAAGTAAAGAAGCCATGATGTCTTTGCTAGAATGCACCAAGTATAAACTGAAATGAAGTTTCAGGTATTACATTTCAAGTGACCATTAGAGAGTAACATGTCATCCTTTTTACAAAGAAAAAGAATATGAGACACGCTAGCTTTTGCGTGATGATGGTATATAGGAGAACAAATTCCAAAAACAGTGACTGGCATGTGTGTGGTTGATATTTAGAATCATTTGTCGGACCACTGGAGCACCTAGAAAGACTAATACGACAAATGGAACATATTTTTTCAAATTTGAGGTGCTACCAGTTTTTTGAATCTCAAATACATCCAACATCTAGATAAGCAATGACTAACCCAGATTTTGATACTATACCCAGCAACTGAGACTAAATAAAAATTGTTTTTCTATGATGCAATGAAGCTAGGGATAGTTCAAATAATAAGGTAAGGTCAGGCAGCATATCTAAGTTGATGAATTCTACTAATTTCATGATATTGGTTAATAAACTAAATCATGAGCTGCATCAATAAATTGTTGCAAATGCAAAAATTAATTATCTCAGCAAATAAGAACCTGATTTTTCTGCATCTCCATGATTTCTTCCTGTCATGCAAAAAAAAAAAAAGGAAATTGATTGGCAAGATTCATGTTCAGAACTTGCAACATACTGAGTTTATCAAAGCTTAAATAAGCGCCTCATCATGTCCATATACAGATATACATACCTGTTTCTTCCGTAGTTCTTGGTTCTCCTCTTTTAATTTGGCAACTTCAGCTTCTAATTCCATCGTATAAGCCTAAAAAATTCGAAAGAAAATATATGAAAACATAATACAGGCTGCAGAGTAGTATCACAATTCACAACACTCCAAACTTATATATTTTCTGCTTAAATTCTTTGCAAATAAAAAGTAATTAGACCAAACACTGCAAGAAGAATCAAAACTCAGAAGTAATAAAATTAGGCTGCGTTTGGTTTGAAATTCAAAACGGTAAAATAATCAACCTAGCCGACCACAACTGCATATAGAAGTTGTTGCGTTTTGGATTCAAATGAAAACACAAAAGATACTGACAACTAAACTAAACCCGGCCTTAATCAATGGTTTCACTCAGCATTCCATAAAAATTCAATTTCCTCTATGATCACTTAAACATCTGTCCCATTACCTTCCAACAAAACTAGATTCATTTAACTTGTCATGACCCTTCAATTCTCAAACCCATTCACCTTGTCATGTCAGATAGCTATCACATTACCATTCTTCGACACACACTCTTGTGATGTTTTTGCATGGAGCATGCCCATACAATGATGAACTTAGATGGTTAGAAGCCAATAAAGTTCATGAAGCCACGACAATATCGAACTTCTCATTTGTCGATTTTTGTTAATAAAACAACTAACTTTTTAAACCTATTTTCAGAAATCAAAATATTCCAGACATCCATTTGAATTACTCCTCATAAAAGTAGAGTTTCAGAAACTCCAATGACAAGGATGGTAGGCATAGTTTAGCCGTTTTGTCGTTTCAGAAATCATCATTTCACACGTTTCACTTTGTTTTATTGTTGTTCAAATTGCCTATTGAGCAAAAATGTGTTTCAATTATATCAGCACAGATAACATGACAGCTTAAGAAAACTTGATAAACCACCAAAACATATACTTGACCGCATATCAGAAGGAAAATTCACCTGCTTGCGGGCACGCGATCTTGCAGCTGACTCTCGATTCTTAATCATCCTTCTTTGCCTCCTCTCAACCACCTTCTCCACGGTACCACTAGCTCTCCTACCCCTCAAACCTCCATTAAACACGTATGGAACAGGAGATACTGAAGATGTGTCTCCATTAGTCTTCCCCATACCATCTGATGATAGTTGGTTTGCAGGTGATCCAGTAGGAACACCACCTAATCCAACCATTCCCATTGCACCACCTTGCATCAGACCACTTGTAATTCCTTGATCCCCAATCCCAGTAATTCCTGCCCTGATTGCAGGACTATTTTGTAAAGACATCTGTGTCGTGTATCCCATTTTAGGCTGCTTTGGAAGTATTTGTGGCTGCTGCTGATGCTGCTGCGCCGGCTGCTGTCCCTGCACCAGATTTGATCTAACTCCATTAACATTCAAAGGCAAATTCGACGGCTGCAAAGCTATATGCCCATTACCATTATTATTGCCACTGCTCAATCCATCCATCCTGTTCTGCTGAAACCCAAACCCCAAAGCAGCAGGATTATTAGCAGCCCTCGACAAATCAGCGAAAATATTACCATTACCATTACCATTAACCTTCGCAACCAATTGCGCATCTTCTCGAACGACACCTGCTCTAACCAAAAACTCCTCCAAAGTCATTTCCCCCAAAGTCTGCTGTCTCTGAGTCTGAGACAAATTAGCCCCAACGTTCCCAATTACACCAGCATACTCTTTCGATATATCCTTCCACACCTCATCAACCGTCTTCTGACTCAATGTTCGCGGCAGGGTCAACGAGCCCTGACGCTGCAGCCCCTCTTGAGCCCCGGTAGTAGATGCTGCTGCAGTCATAGTTTGGGTCTCCTCTGCATTCCAAATGTTCTTTAACAATTCATCCATGTTCATAGACCCAAAATCTTTGCCTAAACCACCCATAGAGCTCCATTCGTCGAATGTCATTGAATAAATCGAGGGTTGCCTTGTCAATGGAAAGTCTCCCGGAGGCCGGCTTCCCGTTCCTCCACCACCATCAGACGAAGCCTCATTCACAAAGTTCTTGAAGTTCAGATTACTCCCCATTATCTCAATCAAACACTCTCAGTCAAAATTCACTTCCTTCCCCTCCCTCTTTTTCTCTCTCTCTTCCCCTTCAAATTCACAAAAAAAAATACACAAAACTTATTAGACACCAACAACAGTCAAC
Organism: Breynia disticha f. nivosa; assembly: GCA_948193385.1. Taxonomy (NCBI): domain Eukaryota; kingdom Viridiplantae; phylum Streptophyta; class Magnoliopsida; order Malpighiales; family Phyllanthaceae; genus Breynia; species Breynia disticha. Next base: position 19,062 of record CANYCX010837478.1, read on the forward strand.
ACAACCGAATAAAACCAATTTCCACTGAACAAGCTGAATCCAAAACACAACTAAAAAAAATCAACATCAATATAAGATCAATTAAGCAATGGAAAAGTCCTCCACCAGCAAAAATGAGAACCCACAAACTAAGTGCAGCAATAATACCTTAATTTGTAGTACAGTACAAAATCAATACAAGAAAAAAGAAGTGGAAAGAGAGTGGTTGCAGTTGAAGGTAGTTGAGTTAGTTTTGTGGAAATCCAGAGATTTGTGTCTGAATCCTTCTTCTTTGCTTGTTTAAGACATCACGAAGTCGACAAGTGTCTTTTGTACCTTCTCCAATTATTAATACAGAAATTGGGGTACGTGGACCAATGAGAGAGAGGTAGGAGTGAATGATGCGATAGTTAGCCAATGGGAATAAGCGATGTGGGAGTATATCTGCCGTCCACGTATGTTGCTAGGTGGGGTTCGGTGTTTGGTGCGTAGGAATTAATGGTGGGTTTTTTATAGCGCGCCTGAAGTGCGCACATGGTTGTGGTGTGGAGGGAACAGAGATATGTGTGTGGGGTGTTTTGGTAAAATTCTGCTTTTATCTTCCGCATGCACGTGAATGCAATGCGCCGACACAAGGAATATGCCGCTGCTTTTACCACTTTTTCCACAAAAGATGTGGCTGATTGACTAAAATGCCATTTCTGATATTTTTTCTTTTTACAAGTTCTTGTGAAGGTTTTTTTTTTTAAATATTTTATTTTTTGTTATATTATATTCTTGTATTTTTAAAAAATAATTATAACGATGCTCAATTTTTCAAACTAAATTGCAAATGTCATGTTAATAAAATACACGAAAATTTTAAACTAAAACAAACTGTGAAAATTCAAAAACTGTCACAATTATGTGAACAACATAAATATTAAAAAATAATTACGCATATAATAATAATAATAATATGCTTCTAATCATAATTAATTCACAAGTTAATCTCAATACAACGTAATGTTGAATAAAATTGCAAACAAAATAAATAAATAAATAATATCCAGGACAAAAAAATATACAAAATAATTAGACACAATAGAGCCTAAGAAATTAAATTTGGACCGAACCGTAATTTGTGGGACAACATAAGGATAAAATAACACTTATCCCTTCGTATTGGGTTAGGGGAACATGAAGAAAATGACTATTGAGACTACGCTAAAGGTAGCCAACGCCCTAAAAAATAGGAACGGCATAGATTTGATTTGATTTGATTAATATAATTTTATTGGAATTATTATCTAAATTATTAATTAAATTAAGCTTCTTTGACTTCTGCAATCGTCCAAAATAACATATTTTTACCAAAAAAGACGGCGAGAGTAATTGATAATTGTAATATTTGTCAGTATAAGTGATACGGTGTAAATTTGTTGTTTAAATAAATATTTTTAGTTGTAAATATAAAGTTAAGTTATTTTAAATTTTACGAGATGAATTATATTAAATTAAAGATAAAATTAAATTATTTATAATAATATATAATAAATTATATTAAAGTAAAAATAATATTATATTTATTTTTTAAGTTAAATATATTTTTATTAAAATTTATTTATAAATAAAATAATTTATATAAATTTATAAAATTAATATTTTTATAATATATGCAATTTTGTGGAATGGCACTAGTTTGAGAGGAGCACACAAACACTAATAAATTGCCGTTATTTTTTTGGTCAGAATTATGAGACATTTTAGTACTCCAAACTAATTCTTATTCGAGCTGCGTAGAATCACAGAGGCGACAAATCTCTCTCAACCGAGTTTGAGGTAAAACTTTTGTTATTAATGTGGTTTTGGGGAACCTACTTTTCACCGGTGAAGTGGATAAGGATGCCGGCCGGAGAGTCAACGGTCCTTATTTTCAAATTTCAAAATAATCAAACGTGCTAGACTTGTCAAGGTACGACATCGGCATTCATTGATTTTCCTTTTCATCCTTTTGACTTTGAAAATAATCCAGTTTTTTTTTTTATAAAATGGTTTGAAGGGAAAGCTCAACCCCTAGGAAATCGGTAGGGCCCAAGTTCCACAGGCCGGGAATCCAATGCGTGAGTCATGGGAGTCCCAAAGAACTTATTACCACAGAACTCCGTTTGAAGGGCCAACCCATAGACACCCACAGGTAGGGCTTATAGCACCGTTCGTGACCCATGGGTGGTAGGGGATCTCCCTACGATGAGATGTCACCGGTACGGCATGGGGGATTTTACTCCCACCAGTGAAGGGGGGCGGGATTCGAAATAATTATATAAATAATTTTAGGAGGGATGATTACTAATTACACATGTTCCAATTTGTCTACCACTTCTAAATAATTATATAAAACAACTTACCCAAACAAGAATACAGTAAACATGGATGTTCTTGCTGCTGGCCTAATTTTATAGCTTAGTTAAATAATTTAATTTCATGCGGATTTGGGATGAAACTTTTTTTTTAATGTTAAAAGCTGCTTTAATCTTTCATTAAAAAAGGAAGAATCTACTTCAATCCCACTTATTTATAAGTTTATTATTATTTTACATCAACTATAATCTAATTATCTGTTCACAAATTATTTATTCTTTTTTGGTAATTTTTTTTACTGTGCACGGCTGCGAAACTCTCGTTCATTACAAATGTTAGAATAAATATAGTTCAGCTTAGCCAAGAACCAAGTCTCGTTATTAATAGATTCTCTTTTTTCTCCAACAGCTATTTCTATTTCTCTCTCCTTTAAACAAAAAAGTCGAGAGAAATTTATATTAATGATAGTTTTAAATCCTTCAAAACTCTCCTGAAACTAATAAATCTTGGACAGGGACGTACTTAAGTTGGGACGGGCCTCTATTGGCTGCAACAAAACTAACAAAATTCTTATAGTAAGAGGTTCTTTCGTCATTTCAATTATAGATGGTGTCTCAATTAGGTATCATTAAATTTGTCAGTTAAGAGTTAAAGTTATTATCTTGTCGAATTTATCTCTGATTTCGGATTTGTTGCGAGGAGAAACTCTGCGGTCTGCTATCTTTTTGCTTGAAGACTATGCAGTGCCTTGGCAACAGGGACGGATCTAGGAGAAAATCACGGTGGATGCACCATGTCTTTATAGCTTCCACGTCGAAGACTGGGTTTCTGGCGAGGCGGCGAGCCGGCGACGAATGGGCGGCGGCGTTGGGCGGAGGTTGATGAATGGGTTGGCCTTGGCGTGCAGGTGCAAAGTTTGTCTTGGTGGTGCGAGGCTGCTAGCCTTTCTGTTTTTAATTATTCAAGTCAAA
>CANYCX010837504.1:0-12738 GCA_948193385.1 Breynia disticha f. nivosa
GTCTGTGAAATAATGTAATAAAAGAGAGTGGTGTGAAATATTAATAGTGAGGATTGTGAGATATGCATTAGAAATGCATTGGTATCCATTCACATATAGACATTTACATATGTTGATGTTTTGGTTTGAATATGGTTTGAATGATTGGATAACATGGTCTAAGTTGAATTTGTGTAGTGTGATGTGTTATGGAGTGCATGTGTACCCAAAGTGAGTATGTGTATATGAACATGTACATATATGTTAATGAGATGATATTGAAGTAGTTATGAAAATGAAAGGTGTTATATGATTGTTTAGTTATTGTTGATGTGAGATGAAAGTGTTTGAGTGATGTAAGTATTAAATGTGCTTAGCATGATTTATGATTTGAAGTAATGGCAGAGGTTAGGGAAATGAGGTTAATGTTGGTATGTATCCTTGTTAATTGAAGTGATTGATACATTGGATATGTGTTGAAATTTTCCTAAGTGTTGAACATTGGAAACAGATGACCAACCTCGATCGAGGGAAGAAATCCATCTCGATCGAGATTGGACTTCTGGTAAGGAAGAACGGGAAAAACTGCTCAGTCTCGATCGAGATTGGACACAACCTGGATCGAGACTGGTGTTCTGGAATGGGCATGGCTCGAAGGTCGATCGATCTCGATCGAGATTAAACACAATCTCGATCGAGATAATCATTCTGATTGACCAACTATGTATGACGATGAAGCATCTCGATCGAGATCCCATGCATCTCGATCGACATAATCATCCTGCTGATCATTGTTGGCTGGAAATGAAGCATCTCGATCGAGACACATTGGAGCTCGATCGAGATAGCTAGTCTGTCTACCTAATGGCTGGAAAGAATGAACCATCCTGAACGTGGTACCTTGAACCACGATTGAGGTATAATTTCTGAATGCCAAGTTTCCCTGTTGATAATATGCAAGAAATTTCATTTATGCGTGGTTATTTTTTTTAGGTACAATGCTTTATGTTTATTTGGAATGTTAAGTATGGAATGTTATGCTTGAAATTGCATGCCTTTGAATGAAGCCGACTTTTCTAGGTTATGTTACTTACTTAGTATATCTCACGCAAATTTATTTGCCTGTAACGCTCGGCAGGTCAATAGAACGATATTTTGGATCGTGCATAGGTGCTGCACTTAGATTTTAAAGTTTTTACGAAAAGGAAGATCAAGGTGCAGTGTATACTCTAGATTAGGGCTTATTGTACATGACAATGTTGTATATATACTTCATACATTTTGCTAGAGTTATAACTGAAAATGGATTCAGTTGGAATCTAATTTCTTTGATAACCTAAAAACATTTGTAAAGATATTATGTATAAATGTATGGAGGTTTTGCAAAGAGAGTTGGAATTGGATTGAAAGTTTATTTTATTTAATTCTTTTAAAACTTTGATTTCCGGGTTTAAGTATTGTCTGTAGGAGGGAAGATATACGCAGATAATATTTAAATTCGGGAGTCACATTTAGTGGTATCAGAGCCTAGGTTTTAAAAAGCCTTGGGTTCTTGATATTATGGTTTTGAAAAATGAGGTATATGCAGATAATATTTAAATTCGGGAGTCACAATGTCATTCATAACATACAAGGAATAAACTAAGCATTCATACATTCATTCAAGAATCAAAACAAGCATTATCAATTCTAAGTCAACCATTTATCATCTTTATATTTTAACTTAACCATACCAAGTTCCATTCCATACAAGATTACCTTGTCAAAACCACTTTCTATCATGTCATTTAAGTATTAATCACTTACTAACATATCATTCAAGAATTAAAATATGTTCAAACATATAATTATCAATGTTTCCAAAATTATGCAGTCAACCATTTGTAAACCTTACATAAACCCTAAGTGCTCCACTCTTTTCATCAATTCGTCTTATAATGCCCCAAAAAAATTCGTCCATTTTTATTTGGAATAATGTGTGATATAAAATGAATAATTCATGTTAATTGACATTAGAAAATGCTAAAAAATATGTGGAATAATGCCTATTATAAATGGCAAGTATGTATGGATAAGAGATATAGATGTTGGGAGGACAAAATGTGAAAAATATACCATTTTTACCAAGAAACGGCCAAGAAACGGCCTGGAGGCCGTTTCCCATTGCCGTTCTAGGCCATTTTGTCAGCTAAACATGTTGAAATGGCCAGGGAACGGCCAGAGGCCGTTTCCCAAGGCCGTTTTGCGCGTTTGGGTGTTTTAAAAGACGCGTTTTCTGCGTAAAAGAGAGAGAATATCATATCTTTCACCCCTAAACACTTCCCACCCGATTCTCTCTCAATCCTAACTCGAAAATCACTCCCAACCATTCTCAAACATTAAAACCTAGCTCCCAACAAGTAAAGACTCGTACATTTCTTCCCGAAACATCAACCGCTCGAACTCTAAGGTTTTGGACAAGTTTTCACGAGGTAAGTCCCAATTTTTAGGGAAATTGTATGTTAGTTGATTGGATTTTTATGGGGTTTTGTTGGGTTTTGTGTGAGAAATAAAATGGTAGGTGTGTTTGGCTTGCATTGTGAGTTTTGAGTGTGATTTAAAATCTTAGGGTTCTTGGAAAGGTAGAGAGTGCTTTGCAATGTGGTAAGTATAATGATTAATGAGGTTAATATGGTTCACAATGCATGTAGGTATCGGTTTCGGAAACCAAATTGGAGGTCGGCGACAAATCTATGCTTGAGGCTAGAGGTAAGTGCGTTTAACACTTACATGGGAAGGTTATGGATGTGTTATCATAATAAATTGATTATATGTTGGCCTATAATGTATTGTTGGATTGTTAGACATAGAAGAATGATCGTGGAAGTATTTATTAATTGATGACATGAAAATCGAATGCAAGTTATGTCTGTATGCGATGTTTGATATGATTTGCGGAATGGGATATTGTGGATTGTGGATTGTTGAAGTGTGTATGTAAAATGAGGGAAATGGGAAAGATATGTTGCTATGTGCGTATGGAGTTGTTGTTGTGTTGAGTATTTTAGTACAATCAGTATATAAGTGGCGACATATTACGAATTGATGGATGGTTGTGCCTTAAGTTATAAGGGTAGCATTTATGGATACGATTTGTAATGAAATTCAAAGGTACATGAATAAAATGAATCAAATTTGTGCTTGTTGTTTGACGTGTGTGAATGAGCTTAAAAATAGGGCTTTCAAATATGTTGGATTGTTGCTTTTAAGTGTTTTGCCAGTTATTTTAGTGTACTTTGTGTATGTATGGTTGATTGTGTATATATATATTATTATGTTGTTGGTATGCTTGAATCAAATAGATTGTTTCAAAATATAAATGGATGAATTATGTATGGTTGTTTGATGTAGAATGTGTTGGTTGCAGAAATGTATTATGTGGAATTGTTGTGTTTGGACCACAATGCGATACTTGCGAATGTTGTGTTATCTGTTGTGGTACGGATATGGTGTACGAAATGAGTTATTAAGAACTAAATACGTAGACCTTGATGGTTGTGTGGATACATTATGTGAATGGAAAGATTAATGTAGAATGAGGGAAGTGAATATATGACTTGAGGTTGATTTGTATTTTCATCAATGTTTGATGCTCATTATGGATTATTGTATTGTGGCTTAATGTATTGAGGAAATGAATTGCATTCATTCATGTCATGTTTATGGAAACATATGAGCACACTTGCATGAGACATATGTATGGGGGCGTAATGGCCAAATGCAAGAATGATAAAAGGGCGTAATGGCCGTATCGATGTATATGGGCGTAATGGCCGAATTGACATATGTGGGCGTAATGGCCAAAATAAATTAATGAGGGCGTAATGGCCAAATGAGCAATGGGATCGAGTGGAGTCTCTCCCTTGCCAAGTTAAGGCTCCGTAGCAATGCATTGCGTGACTTCATTTTCATTTGCATAATGCATTCATTCATTTGCTTATGTTGATGTCTATTTAGAACTCGAAATGTTGATGGCATTGTTGACGATATGTATATATATATATATGTTGTGGAACATTGATTATATGTCTTGAATTTGTCTTGAATTTTGATGGTTGTAAGTGGTATGAATGTATTGAATGAAATGTTGGTCGTGTATGAGATCAGACTCTAAGAATTGTCTTGATTTTGTTGGAATGAGTTGTGTAATTGCTAGGAAAGAATGGACTAATGTGTCTTGTGAAATTAGGAAAGGTTGAATGATACAAAATGCATTCTGTCTCCTGGAATGCAGGGGAAACGGCCTGGGAACGGCCACAAAGCCGTTTCCCATGGCCGTTTCCATTGATGGAGCTTGCCTGGCAGCGCAAACGGCTAGGGAACGGTTTGCAAGGCCATTTCCCTTGCCAGTTTTCCCTATTCTGGCCTACAAAGATAACTAAATTCTATGTTTTGAGTTGTTTGTTATTTGTGTTGATAAATAAACCTAATCTATAGTGAAATTGGAGGAGATTAGCCCGCGGAGGTCGAAGTTCCCCTGCGCATTGCAGCTTAATAACATATAAGGATCGCTTACTGAGTATTTTCAATACTCACCTTCTATTTTGCTGTATAAATATGTTCAGAGTGACAGGTATCAATGATGGGACTATTTGATCGGCAAGGCTAGAGGTGCGATACTGAGGGTTGAGCTCCTGGGGTTTTGGTTGTATGGATTTACATGCATGTATACTTTATCTTTTATGAGAATTTTGCAATGGCATGTAAAACATTTCCGTGCTTCTGCATTTATGAAAAATATTGGTGTATAAATACTTTGATTTATACTGTATAACTTACGCTTTGATACCAAAAAAAAATATAGAGTGATTTTCCGTTTTACTCGAAAACAAACTTCGAAAAATTTGGCATCACACTTCTTCCTCAAAACCATCCTATCAATCCCTAACTTCAAATTCAGATTATCTAATTAACTATTGTCATTTCCAGCAACAAAAACTAAATTAAATTCCATACAAATTTGTAAATACAAACTTGTCAACCTTAAGTAAACCTTTATCCATATTACCTTCAACTTAGGATGAGATTATTGCAAGAAATAAAACCAAAACCACATCCTCTAAAGCAAATCCCACTTTTCTCAGCTTCCTCTGATATATTTTGTTTTGGAAAGAAGTTAGGCAAGTAAATAAGGTTTCCGTCGAAGTCTCTATTGTTCGTTTTATATTCTTTTTCAAGCAATCAACACACTACACGTGGTGGCGTGTGGACTACGCGTGGTCGTGCCCACAACGTGTACTCTTCATTTCCAGCATTTTTCTGATTTTGTTCGTATATTTCATGTCAACCTTATATCGAATTTTGATGAACCTTTATATATTGATGTTTAAACACTTATTTATCATAATTTACGACTACAAATTTCCAAAATGTTACATAAGGCTTTCTCTGAGTGTCGTCGTGGCGAGGTGTGATTCGATTTGGGTAGAAAGGGAAGTTGAGTCCTCGATATGTGGGACCTTATAAGATTATCTAGCAAATGGGACCAATAGCCTACCTATTGCAATTACTAGAGGAGTTATCCCGACTCTATAATATGTTCAATGTGTCGATGTTACAGAGATACCGTTTTAGCGCGAGCCACATGCTCTAAGAGCCCGAGGTAGAGATTGCAGAGGACCTCCTATATGAGGAGGAGCCAGTGGAGATATTAGACTGGAAGGTAGAAAGGTTGTGGAATCAGGAGATCCCAATGGTTAAGGTGAAATGGAGCTTCCATTCACATTAAGTGGCTACGTGGGAGGTGGAGAGCAACATGGGAGAATGATTTCCACTAATCTTTCTGGAAGCGTGAGTAGTGACCAAGGTATGTGATACTTTCTCAAAGTTATTACTTTTAAATAAGATGTAGAATTTTATATTTGAGCAAATTTCGGGGACAAATTTTTTTTGAGGAGGGGAGAGCTACAACGCCCCAACATTTGCTAAATGTTAGATTTGAATATAATTAGATATATACAGGGGTTGAATCGAAAAAAAATGAGATAAAATGAAGTAAAATTAGATGACATGGGTTTGGCACTTGCTAGGCACGGATCGTACCAATGCCATTGTAATGAAAATGAACAACACAATTTGGAGCACAAGTTGTGTCTACAACATGTGCAAAAACATGACCCTAAGCATGGGCGTGTAGCGGGGTGTGCCGTGTGGAACATATCAGATGCAGATAAACAAGCAAAATACTATTTTGAGTCTCCATAGCATACCGAAACACACAAAAAACCTCACCAAAACCGTTGATTCAGTAGCAATTCGAGTGATAGTTAAAAAAGGGGAATTTTGCATTATTTGGAAGCTTAGGAAAGATAAGGTAATTTTTTGAACCCCTCATGTATGAAAAATCTGAACTTAGGGTTTTGCATGTTCCAATTTTTGTTTGAGTTTTGATGGCTGTTATGAATAAAATCAAGGTTACGTATGAATTGACTTAGTGGAACCTGTTAGGATGTGAAGAGCTAATGAATGTGGTACATGTTTAGGGTTTTAGGGTAAATGAAGATAAAATACTGGGGGTTTTGATAAATAGTAGGTTAATTGAGAAAATGGTTATGTTAGAGAGTATTTAATGTGAAGTTGGAATGAAAAATGCGTAGAAAATAGAAATTGAGACCCGTGGTGAGGTTTAGTGTCGAGCATGTGACTTCGCCGATTTCGGGTTAAGTGCACCAAAACACATTTTCGTTGGTATTTCTTGTATTTGTTTGGCTAAATTTCTTGGCATAATGGTAAGATGAAATGAATGTGTTCTAAGAACGTGAATTGATTTGTGCTCATCAAAATGGGGGAATGAATGATTAATGTATGTTGTAAGGCAATGTGGATGTTGAATGCAGCTATGAATTAGTGAATGGGACGTGATTGCTGTTGTGGTTATGAATTATTTGATTGTTGGTTGTGAATGTGTGAATAGTGTGGTTTATGTTTAGAGCGTATGATGGCTAATTTAACTTGAATGAATGAATAATTGGTGTTAATCGGTTGTGAAAATGTTGAATTATATGAATGACGCATTATGTGCCTTTATTGGTCGAACGAAATGATAATATGGTGTTGTTGTGAATTGACGATATCAAGACTTAACTTATGATGCTTAAGAAGGAAATTTTGATGAATTGAACAAAATGACCATGTAGAAATTCTATGAGTTGTGGATATGTTTTCATTCCATTTGGTATGAACATTTACATGTACATTCGTCGTGATGAAAAGTATAGGGCATTAGCTTAAAAATGTGAGCGAAAGCTCAAGGTCATAAAGGGAAAAGAAAATAGCTCAATAGCTCTTGAATGATTGAAAATGAAAAAGGAGCAAAAGCTCGAGGTCATAAATGAAATAAGAGCGAGAGCTCGTGAATTATGTGGAAAAAGTAGGCGAGAGCTCTCTGGTCGTAAATGAAAGAGGATGTCCCCGGGCCATGCATTATTTGATTGCATTGCCCTTCATAATGCATTGTATCATGTGATTATTTATAAGTATGATATTGTGGATGATTGTGGTTGGTAATGTACACGATTATAATGGATGACAATGTATAATATTGAAGTTTATTGGTATCGCAAAATGACTCTTAAAAAGTGCTCGAAAAACTGTAGTTATTAATGTATGATGCTAAACTTAACCTTGAGTGTGATGTATGTGTGAGTTAGAAATTACGTGCCTTATTTGATGTTGTGAATTGAAAGTTTTATAAGGTTGGCACAGTGGCCGTGCTGCTAGGTGATCATGTTGGCCTACTATTTAGATTCCATAAGGTTAGCACAACCCTCGTGCTAGTCAACATGGGCTTGTGTCAGACCACTGTTCTTTGTTGAGATGACCACGATCGTCGTGCAAGTCAGTACGCCCAATGTGTCCTAGGATTTTTTTGAATAATGACAACACAATTTAAACTTAAAGAAAAGAAGTTTGAATCCTTTCCATAATGTACATAAAACATTAAAATGAACGAGTATCTATACACCACATAACTTAGTAAGTGTTGTAGGTGTACTTGTTAGGTTTAATTAATCAGATCATTTGTGTTTAAATTTATGTGAAGAAGAGCATTAGCAGGGAGTTGATAGTTGTGGACTTGTTACGGCTTCTTGGAGTGGGGTATTCGACGATTTAGGATGGTGACTCTAAAATTTTGGAAAGATAATTCGTAACTATGTATTTTTACAATAGTTTGGATATATCATGTATTTTGTATCTTGTTCCACGTTTTATATATAACTATTTATACATTTTTGATACATTATATGTTTGATGCATGGGCATGTTGAAGGTATTCATGTTTCCTTTATGCGTTTTATTTTTCTTCCATAATTGAAAAAAATGAGTGCCTTTTATTTTTCTTCCAAAATTGAAAAAAATGAGGGTTCACATCCTACCCATGTGTCTTGCACCCAATCATCCTTAACTTACATATGCTCGTGCATTTTACCTTCCTCATTCCTGATAATACACATACCCCATGCTTAGAGGGCGGCACGCCCGCATTGTATTTACATTCCATTTCCAGTAATTTTTACTCAAGTTCAGGGTTAATGGCACGACCACCATGTATTTTACAGCTTTATTTCAGGGAATAGACAAGACCTATGTAGACCATCCATGTCTGATGTTAGTCCTCTACTCTGCCATATAAGCCTATGCACATTGACATAACACATACGAACATAATTCATCAACCATACAAGTCATATCTCATTTCTCTAATCAACATTTCGCACACATAATAAACCATACCATTCAAAACTCATCAACACAACAACTTAAACACATTTCATTAACCCACAATGCATGTGAAATGGTCATGATCATGTGAATACAAGGCATGCAATGTTTTGCTTTTTACTTCTCATAATCCTTTATGCACTCAATGAATGCATATGGTGTTTGATGTCTTAAGATCTCTTGCCCTTATTTTCATTGTAGAGCTTTCGCTCTTATGGGAAATCCTCTTGTTATCTTTATTCTAGAGTTCTCTCTCTCGTGGAAAATCTCCATTTTATCTTTATTCTAGAGCTCTCGCTCTTGTGGGAAATTCCCCTTCTATGATTATTTAGAGCTCTTGCTCTTGTGGACTATTCCCTTTTGATTTGTAATACACATTGCATCTTTAGTGACGTGTAATGAAATGCACTAAAACAATGACAATAGAGCATGTTATGATCTCATATAAGATTTTATACATAATTCAAGATACAATTATTCAATCTCAACATCCTAACCAACTCAACGTTTGGGTAGTAATTCAATAAATCATACAACTGCATGCATGTCAATTCACTTACATTTCATTAATTCACACAAATCATATATACTTAACCATTTAGACATGATTAATAGTTAAGTAATTGTGGATCAGTACACTACCTTGATTCCCATAAAAATTGAGCTATCTGAGCGCTTGACTTTGCTCCTTTTATGGATTCTCGTGTCTTATAATATAATTTCACACATGCATTAATATATTTCCTCCTAATTTTCTCAAATTCCTATTTATGCTCACAGTATCCAATATACCATACCCATTATCTTCAAAACCTTAGTGAAGTACATTTTCCATAACTTATTCATTTTCTCACATTCCATTCTCACTTATTTTTATTAAACCCACCCATTTACATTCATAAACTCAAAATCTAAAACGTAATCACACTATTAGCCTTAAAATTTTTATAAACGTAGAAATAGTATAGAGAGAGAAACCCTCACCTCTAGGAATTGAGTCTATAAGAGGGATTCTCCTATGTTTCCTCCTGTTAGTGCTTTTGGATTTTAGTGCAAAATTGAAGGAAAATCATTAGTGTTTGCTGTGAACCCCAAAATTACAAAACTTCTTTTTTGAATAAATACCAATTTTGGCACCATTTTTTTCCTTTAAAACAAAAAAATTATGGGAGAGAGGAAAACCAGATAAACAGTTTTCAAACACATTAACAAAACGAATGAGGGCCATACATGAAATAATTAGTGAAATGTGGAAGCAATGGAAAACATTTTACATGTCATGTTTGAAATTCTCATCTATACAAAAGTTGTATAGGCATACAAATAAACACGACCAAAACCCTAGGAGCTCGACCTTCAGTATCGCACGGCTTTGCCATGCCGATCACGTGGTCCCATCAGTAGTATCTATCACTCTACGAACATTCAACAAGAAAACAAAGGTGAGTGTATATAAATACTCAGTAAGTAACCCTAGTATTGTTAAGCTGGAGCATAGGGGAACCTTCGGCCAACACGGGTGTGGTCGTGGAACACAATTGCCATACCTAATGTCTCGTCGTAGCCATGACACAAACAATTCTTTTAGGTGTTTTATGTGTTAAGGAACCATCCTAAACCATTATCTCACTTTAGATAAGCATTAGTACATTCTTTGGGTTCAAACTAGGTTTCTGGACAAAAATAACATATGTTTAACCCTGAATAACGTACGTTATGCTTCTACCTTTTTCCTAGTTATGAATAACGTTAGGTTAAGTACAAATAACGGAGGTTTAGCTTGGTTAACGTATGTTATTATGCACAATAACGTACATTAACGGAGCTAGAAGCATTTTGCCCACTTTTGAGTCCATTTATATACTTACACATTTCATACTCTTATCAAACATCCTTCCTTTCCACTTATACATCTTTCAAGCACTCAAAGCATAACAAATAACATTAATCACTTAATCAAATCTCTCCAACAAGATTCCAATTCACATGATTCCAATAATCATACTCTTATCATTACCACCTTTACAACACATATCATAAAATCCATCAAACATCGTCACAATCCAACATTATTAACTTCTTAACTAATCAATGCAAAGATCATGAGTCCAAATACACATTTTTGCTCAACCAATTCAATCATATCAAAATCATACACACTTTCATTTTACATTCCCTCATATTAACATCAATTCACCAATATATCACAACTCCTCATAACCATACTACAATCATACATATTCTACATAACCATGCAAGATTATACTTATTCCAAACAAATCATCCCATAATAGAAACACATTCCATGAAACTCATACAAGAGCACAATCATCCAATCACAAGTCATCTGATCACAATTCACAATGATGGATAACCATACAAGATTGTACACATTCCACATAACTCAATCAAAAGTAAATTTGCTCAATATCAAATCAATTTCATATCATAACAAACACGCATTCATTTCCATGCAATCAACAACGTGTATGCACAATGAATGTAAACGCAATGCTAACGCACTTCCACATACATATGCTGTGCTCCAGAACCTTAAACTTCGCAAGAGAGAGACTACACTTGATCTCTGCGACTGTGGGTAATACCCCTTTTTCATCGGGCCTAGCCTGGCATCGAGCTATTGCTCGACATAAAATAACAATTGGGCTAATCCCCCATTTTTTCTTTTCTTCAGGCCTTGCCCGGTATTGACCTCTCGCTCGGCATAAACATAACATCAAGAGGCACGCTCTTGTATTCTTAAATATTGGGCTAATCCCCTTTTTTTAGATGGAAGAACAACACACCTTCCCTTTTCACTCGTGAGACATAAGCTCCCTTTGTCGCAATGCATGAACATACAAATGCTCATGCTAACACAATAATGATATGTGTGAATGCAACTCCATGGATTTCCAATCTCATCTCAAATTTCCGCAATAACACATGCACATGGTTCCACAATAATCATCCATATCATAAAATAAGCTAAAACATGCTCATAAGGCCAACTCGTGGCACAACCAATTATACATCATATGTAACTCATGTGAGTTCAACACCATAATCATACGGAACATTCACTACATGCACATGGATGTTCAGACATAATACATTACAAGCTCATGGTTATATTCATACGTATTTAACACATCATTCATAAATTTCATACCACAAGCCAAGCAATTGTAGGTCTCCTTAACCATAGAAGGCAAACAATTAGTAGTAAGCGTCAAAGAACACTTACCATGCGTTCCCGCGGACTTGATTTGGCACTAATCTCCGATTCAGGCTCCGTTTATCGCATCCTATACAAAATGTAACACATTTTATGTTGTAGACAACATTCTATGCCTAATTTTGCATTTACCTAACCAATTTCTTGAAATCTCAAAATTCTCCCATAACCCTAAAATCATCAATCTCCTGAAATCTACTGTTTTTCTGTTAAATGTTTATGAATTTGTAAACTACTATGAAAACCCTTAAAAACCCTACCAAATGCACATAATTTCCTTTACATTTCAGCTTAGAATCAAGGATTTTACCTCTTAACTCTTTGCTCTCAAAAGCCATAATGTGGAGGAATTCAGCTGGAAGGATCGATGTTAAACATTGACATTCATTCATATAAATTCAATATATTCAAAATTTACCACTCAATCTCAATAACAATGATGAATGCATATGCACTAATGAATTCTCTATATGAATTTCCCCAGGATTCCAAAATATTGACGTTTGCAAACGGGCCTCGTCGGCCGGGAGTTAAGGTTACATTTACTATGGTCCATAGATTCCTCTTTTTGCCTTTTTATAGGCTTCTTTAACTCCCCAGTGGCAGGCATCCAAGAATCACAGTAAAATGTGAACGATAAACCACGGATGCGGCAGAACGTATGTTTTATATACGACTGCAAATAAGCTCCAACAGCCGGTAACCCTCCCTCATTCATTTTTTTTTCTCATGCTCCCAAGAGCTCAATGTATGCATGATGT
>CANYCX010837680.1:0-15736 GCA_948193385.1 Breynia disticha f. nivosa
ATTAATGCATCGAAAGCCATTCTTCTATTTTCTCTCACATATATAACTTGTGTTTGATTAAATGTTTTAAAAGAAAAAAAAATATAGGGTATTTTCCATCTTTATATAAAAATGGGTTGAAAAGAATTTTGGGCGTCACATACAGAGATACGTCGTTTCTTGGGTATGGCAGGTTACTATCGTAGATTTGTGGAAGGGTTCTTGATTATTACTGCACCGTTGACACGACTACTGAGAAAGAATGTTTCTATCCAGTGGAATGATCAATGTCAGTAAAGTTTTGATGAATTGAAATACCGATTGACCACCGCTCCAGTCTTTATGATTCCTTCCAGTATAGGAAGATTTTTCATTTACAGTGATGCTTCATGTCAAGGACTTGGATGTGTATTGATGCAAAATGTAAAAGTGATAACATATGCCTCTAGACAACTCTAACCACATTAAACCAATTATCCAGTACATGACTTAGAGCTTGCTGCAGTGGTACTTGCTCTAAAGATCTGGAGACATTATCTGTATGAAGAGACATTTTATATTTTTACAGATCATAAAATTCTAAAATACTTGATGACCCAGAAAGAACTTGATATGCAATAAAGAAGATGGTTAGAGTTGTTGAAAGACTCTGATTGCACAATTGAATATCATCCCAGAAAAGCGAATGTGATTACTGATGCAATGATCAGAAAGTCAAGTGTTGCTATATCTAGCTTACAACTAACACATATGATCGATTTGATAGCTTTACGAAGTTTGAATACAAAGCTAGAGTTAACTAAATTGGGAGTGTTAGTAGCAACATTAATGGTTCAACCAATGTTTTTAAGAAAGATACAAACAACACGGAAATAAGATGAAGAGTGTATAAAGATGATTGAACAGATTGATTAGGGTATTGAGATCCCATTTCAATTAGTTGACGAGTTATTGATGATTGGATCCAGAATATGTGTACCTGATGTCGATGGGATTAGATAGGAGATACTGGATGAGGCCCATAATGCTCCATATGTTATGCATCCAGGAATGACAAAAATGTACAATACTCTGAAACAACACTATTGGTGGCCCAATATGAAAAAGGATGTAGCTAAATTTTTATCCAGATGTTTGGTATGTTAATAGGTAAAGGCTGAACATTAGGCACCAATATTAAAACTTCAGCCATTGTAAATATTGGTGTGGAAGTGGGAACGAATAACTATGGATTTTTTGATAGGATTACCACAGACACAATCGGGTAAAGACGCAGTTTGGGTGATTGTAGATAGACTCACAAAAACTGTGTATTTCTTACCAATTAAAATTGGAATCTTTTTGGAGTAGTTGACAAAGCTATATATACGAGAGACAGTCCGATTACATGGTATTCCTATTTCTGTAGTATCAGATAGAGATCTTAGGTTTACTTCTAGATTTTGGCAGACATTACAGAGTGCACTA
Source organism: Breynia disticha f. nivosa (assembly GCA_948193385.1). Taxonomy (NCBI): domain Eukaryota; kingdom Viridiplantae; phylum Streptophyta; class Magnoliopsida; order Malpighiales; family Phyllanthaceae; genus Breynia; species Breynia disticha. Next base: position 1,447 of record CANYCX010837680.1, read on the forward strand.
GGTACGAAGTTAAATTTTAGTACTGATTTCCATCAACATACTGAAGGACAAATGGAGAGGACTATACAAATGCTAGAGGAGATTTTATGTTCTTGTGTTCTAGAGTTTCCAGGTTCTTAGGGTAGGTACATACCATTGATGGAATTGACTTAGAATAATCAATATCATTGTAGCATTGTTATGACACCATATTAAGCTCTATATGGATTAAAATGTAGAAGTCCAATTTACTAGGACAGAGAAGGGGCAAAAATATTTGAAAGACTTAAATTGGTAAAAGAAACAACTGAAAAGGTTGAGCTAATCAAGAGCAAACTGAAAGCTACACAAGATAGATAGAAGAGTTATTACAATTAGTATAGGAGAGATATGGAATATGAAATCGGAGAAAAAGTGTTTATAAAAGTTTTGCCCTGGAAAGGAGTAATGAGATTTGGAAATAAAGGAAAGTTGAGTCCCAGATATGTTGGACCATACGAGATTATAGAGCGGATTGGTCCTTTGCTCTACTTGCAGAGTTAGCACAGATTCACGATATTTTTCATGTGACTTTTCTCAAGAGATATAGATCAGATCCTACCCATGTTATACTAGAATAAAAAGTACAAATTTCAAAAAACCTAACCTATAGAGAAGAACCTGTGCAGATTGTGGATCATAGAACGAAACAGCTAAAAACCAAACAGATTCCAATTGTTAAAGTTCTGTGGAAACATCATAATCTGGAAGAAGCAACATGGGAAACAAAGGATAGAATGAGAAAAAAATATCCACAACTCTTCATAGGTATATTTTATCTATAATAAGTAATTGCATTTGCATATAGAAATATATAAGATAGAAAGGATAAATATAATGTATATTACTTTAGATAACGTTATAAAGAATAGAAGTGTATTTTGAGGACAAAATTCTTTAAGGGGAGAGATTTGTAACATCCTCGTCCTAAAATCACATAATTAATGTCATAAGTAAATGTTTAAGAAAAATAAGAAATTATTCGTTAAAATTAAGAAAATAAATGATTAGATACAAGTGTGAGGAAGTTTGATAAAAGGTTGATGATAAGTAACTAAGGAATAAAAGGAAGCATGAAAATTGAGAACTACATGTGGTGGAGGGGAAAAATGCATTGTGGGGATGACCATGTGTACTCCACACCCACCATGCGTCGTTGGATGGTTCTGGAAAAAAATATAAGTTTAGCTTAATTGAGAAATCATTTAGAACCTTCAAGAATTAATTCAAAGTTAGAGAGAAAGGGGAAGAGAAAGAGAGGCTAGGAAAGGGAGAGATTGAGTGAGACAGTAAGGGATTAAGCGATTGAAATACATATGATCATTGATTTAAAAGATTATTCACTCGGCCCACAACTCACGAAATTGCAAATTTTGTGTCAGGATCCAGTAGTAAGCTGAGATAAACATATAGACTTGACAAGAGGTCGATTGCTACTCCCAGATCATTTTATCTCTCCTCATTAGAGCTGGGCCTAAGAGTTTGAGTGTTGTTACATGTTTTGCTTGTTCATATGACATGTTTGGTTGATAGATTGCTACAAATATTTGGTTTTTGAGATTATTGTTCTATATATGAATATATCTGACTTTGTTGCTAGTTACTAATATGACTGTTGAGGTGTATGTTGAGAAAGACAGATTACTATTTGCATGAGAGCTATTATTATGTAAAGATTATCTTTGTAGGAGTGGAACTTTGAATTATGGTATATTTATGTTATAGCCATTATATAGTAGTTCTATAGAAAGTATGAACTTGTATAATAAAGATTAAATGGGGCTATTAACTTAACACAAAACATAATCCATGGATGTGTTAACTAATACAATAAATAATCTAAATATATAGCATAGTAAATGTAAACTGGATATATGATATATTTGTACGTATAACTAATAGGATTAAGAAAAAGAATAACAGTGATTAAAGATAATGAAAAAGATACGTATATTTTGCAAAAAATTTAATTATATGAAATTATAAATTAATATGATTGCTTAATACGTGATTAATATGATAATAGTTATAGGACGTTTTATAAAGTGTAATGCCCCAAAAATTTAATGAAAATACTTTGAACGATATGAAAAATAGTGAGGGCAAATGCCTGGGGAATGGCTTAGCTAAACTATTCCCCAAACCATTTCAGTTATGGAAAAAAAGTAAATTTTTGAGGATAGAAGCCTAGAACTACCTGGCGAATGGTTTGGCCAGCCAGTTTGCCATACCATTTGCCCTATATGGATTCTTAAAAAGGGACGTGTTTTGAGTAGAAGAGAGAGAGAAAACATATTTCCTCAAACATACCCGACCCCTTTCAAAAGAAAACCTCCCAAACCTTCAAAGAAACATCTCAAGACCTTCCTAAACATAAATCTTCACCCTCTTTTTCCTAGTTGTTCATAAATCTCAAGCTAGAACAAAGCCTTGGATGAGCTCTAAGGTTTGGGACGAATTTCAGCAAGGTAATCTCCTAAAAGAGAGGGTTTTGTGTAGGGTTTTGTGAGTTTTTATGGTTATTCATAATAGGAAGTGTATTTAGCTTTGTATTTGGAATTCTGGAGTATTTATAGTTAGAACATGAAATAGAGTTTAGATTTGTGTCTAATAAGGATAATGTGGTTTGTTTTGTGTAGGAGCTAAGGACTGGAGCACAGTTAAGCCAAGAGCTGACTTCACGGATCTCGAGGTAATTGCACTAAATCCACACTTACCATTATATGTATTGTTTGATTTATGTATGGATGGTATTGCGTAGTATCATGGTAATTGAGTGATGCATTTATGGAAATGTTAACTTATTTTGATGTGGTTTTGATTTTGTGATTATGATTGTAAGGAGTATGTGTGTGGCTTATTATTTAGGTTGTGTTAGTTGGCAATTTGAGAATGCCTTTATGCTAAGAATGTAATAGATTAGTGTGATCCTAACAAGTGTTGGATGATTTGCTTGCTTGTTTGAATGTGTTGATGTCTTGTGTGAAACATGAGTAATGAGGTGAGCATTGGTTGGTATTAAATGGGTATGAATGTGATGTCATTTTGAATGGTTGGGGAAAGATTTGTGTAATGATTGGTGTGAGAAAAACAATGGTTCGTTAGTTATGTTTAATATGATGTGATGAATTTGTTGATGTGTGTAAGCTTTGATGTGTTTAAGTTTTTACTTGAGATTGATATGCCATATATTGGTAAATGACTTTATGGTATTATGTGAAGGATAAATTGTGAGAATTGTGTGGTTAGAGAAACACGTGATATGTGTTTAAATTGTGTTATTGAGATGAATTATATTGAGATTGAAATTGTGACATTTCATACATTCATGATAAGTGAATGAGCATGAGCATTGTTGTGTGTTCAAGATAAGGGGGATTGGCCTAACTGAGCAAAAGCTCTTATTATTATCAGGAGGATTGGCCCATCTGAGTGAAATCTCTTATTATTATCAGGGGGATTGGCCCTACTAAGCGAAAGCTCTTAATATTATCAAGGGATTGGCCTAACTGAGCGAAAGCTCTTATTATTATCAGGGGGATTGGCCCAACTGAGCAAAAGCTCTTATTATTATCAGGGGGGATTGGCCCAACTGAGCAAAAGCTATATATGTGTTTGGTTGATGTTATGTGATGTGGTGAAGCATGCACTAAGGCAAATTTGAATTATGAATAATTGTTTGAAATGTATGTGGAATGAACATATGAGATATGTGAGTGAGTTGAGGAAATGTAGAATAATTTGAAGTATGTTTGTGATTATTGTGTGAAATTGTAATTGAAATCCTTGATTGTTGAATGGAATTCGTGATTGAAGTGTTTGATGTTTGGTAAGTGATTTAGAGTGAGAGATGCTATGTTTTAAGGTTGATATTGAGTGTGGTTATTGGGGGAAATGCCTATGGGTTATGTTTGAATTGATATGAAAGGATAAGTGTGAATGTGGTTGTTTTGCAGAAAACAAAAGTTCAGAATGGGCTGGGAAACAGATTGAGCAAACTGTTTCCCAAGACGTTCTAAATGAGAAGCATTCCACAGCGGGAGAACGGCTAGGATAATGGCCTGTGCAGGTCATTCCCCAAGGCATTCCCATGTATTTTTTAGCTTAAAAATGTTTAAGTTTTAGGGCAAACGAGGATATTAATAAATGACCTGATATGAGGTAGTTTGGCATAACTAGGATGTATGCCCTTAATCCTTTGGATAACGAATTAACATCTGTTGGATTGGATAATTTGGGATCAGTTATCTCAAGGTAAGATTACTTAGGTATAGCCTAACATTTCAATGGTGAAAAGACACCTTACTTGCTGTGATCTGAGAACAAGGAATCGTGTTCAACATGGCACGTTGTGCCATTTGGGAATTTAAACATGAACACGACATCGTTTCCATAAGCATGCCCGTGCTGGCTAAGATTCCCGTGCACTTGATTTTAACAACACTTTGTTTAGTACTTACTGAGTATTTTTATATACTTACCCTTATATGTTGTCTTAATGTTGTGCAATCTAGGAGGATTTCCACGAGTGAGGTCGGAGGAGCACTTTCAGAAGAAATGGTTTTGAAATGTAAATGGTTTGTAAAAAGTGGTTTTACAAAAGGTCTTGTACAATAAATCTCCACGTGTATGTTTGGCGAGCATCATGTTAATGTTTTCTAAATGAACATCCGATTTCCAATCGTTCAATATTTAAAAAGAAAAAAATGGTTGCCAAAATTATGTTTTATTCGAAAATGAGTTTTACGAATTTAAGCGTCACATTTAGTGGTATCAGAGGAGGGATTAGATTCCTTTGGGATAGGAGCATTGTTTAGGGTCATATGCATGGTTTGGACTTTTAAATCAACGAATTGAGTTTTGAAAACCAAGAGTGTTTTGGTGAAAAATTATTGTGCTTCAACCTCGTGGAATCCTCATAACCGATTACCCCCAAGGTAAGCCCACTTGGGTGTAATCTAATAGTCTATTTGTCAAAGATACTTGAATTGATATGCTTTGTATACTTTGTGTAAATAATAAGAAATTTTGTTTAGAGGACTAAAGGTAAAAAATATGATTGATAAAACGGTTAAAGAAGAAGTTGGTTAGAATAGAGGTAAGAAACTAAACTAGGTAATTGAGTTGCTTGATCATGTATAGAGATTGATTAAAATGATAAGTAATTTGAAACAATTGGTAGAAAAGTGGCTAATGTGGGTTAAGTTTTAAAAGTGTGACTTAAATGGCACCAAATGTTGGTGCGTAAAATGGTGGTTGATTGAGATGGGTTATGTGTATAGAGGTACACGGTTTAAACACACATTGTTGGCTAAGATATAACCATGGAATGAATAAAACATGAAAATACAATTGGTATTGCTATTTTATTATTTACATTGTATGTCTTGTGCATTGTAAGAAAAAAGGTGTGGAAAGTCTTGTAAAGTCTATACTGAAATGGCCACTCGTGAAGTTGAATATATGTTAAGATGGGTTATGATCAGCATGAATATGATCGCAGTGACATGGTTGTATATATATATATATTTATGTGTGCTGTGCATAATATGAAAAGGAAGGCAGGATGTTCTTTCTTAGGAAGGCGAGAGGTTCTTCCTATAACAAGTGGGGGAATAGCCCAACAAAAAGAGAGAGAGGGATCTCTCGGATGAGGGAAAGAGCTGTCTAGGTTGCGAATAATTATAAGACCTCGAAACATATGTGTGGAAATGCATTAGCATTTCAGTTGCATTCATTATGCATATATGATACTGTTGCACAGAAAGAATGATTACATTTGGATTTTTGAGATGTTATTGGCATAATGTGTTGTGCTTGATTTGTTGTATGAAATCAACTGAATGATTATACGTGTTAATGGACCTAATGGGGGTTTTATTATGGAATGAATATCATTGAATATGTGGTGCGTGTATGAGATTGCTATGAGTTTTAGATTAGCCTGTGTGAATGGTTTTTTTTTATGTGCCTTGTGTGAATGCCATTTGATTATGCTAATTGTAACAATGATTGTAAAGGCACTTGCAGTGTGAAGAAAAGGCATTAGCCTTTCATTTATTATTATTGAGCATGCATGAGATGATATGGAAATTAAGGATAACGAGATTGATAAAGTGTAATGTCCTGGAAATTTTAGAATTTAAAATTTATGAAAAATAACTTAAACTGGAATCGAGTCGGACAGTTTTTGGTAAAATTGTGAAAACAGCAGACAACACATGTTGTGAGCACGTCCTCGTGCTCATGGAGGATCATCAGCATCACATCGTGCTCATACTGGAAAATCAGCACGTCTTCGTGTTGCATTTATTACAGAACGAACTTGTGCACTACTGAATAGAAGCACGTGTGGAGAAAGTACGACATGACTTGTGGCACTACCCGTGCTCATGGTCGTATGTGCTGGGTTTAATCGAATAGTAATGTAAGAATTTTTCTTGCAAAACAGCTTCTTTCTTGTGAAAATTTATGCCAAGTTCATCTAAGGTAAGAATTTTTTTTTCCTTTGGCCAAGATTTTTATTGAGCTTGTTAAATAAACTTGTTTTAAGGTTTAGGTGTTGAGTTTCTGGAAATTGATAGAGAATTGTTTGATGCTCTAAGAATGGATTAAAGTGAATGAATGAGAAATTAATAGTTTCCTATATGGTTATTTGATTGTCAACAATTTGGACTGTAATTTAATCGGTGATTAGAGTGGTGCGAAGTGGTGCGACTTTGGATGTAAATCGAGGTAAGTGGGTTATGCTTATGTGTAAGTGTTTTCTTACACTTATGACTTTTACAAGTGTTCTCATGCTTATTTATGTCTTTATAAGAATCAAAATGATCATAAGACACTTAAATTAAAAATGATAAGTTTTAAAAGCTTAAGAATAAAAGTAAAAGGAGAAATGCTCATAAATGTGTTCTAATGAACTTCTAAGCTTGAATGATGATTCTTGCTGATGATATGTGTTATGAGCATGTTGATATTTCCTTGTTGATTCATATGTGATATATGGATTGTGCTAGTATGCTCATTGATATCTTGTTGATAATTTGTTGATATTAAGCATGAGAAAGCATGTGTGATTGCTTATTTGCTTAATGATTATGTTGAGCATGGAATTGTTTGTGAGCATGTGATTTTCTTGTGATTCAACATACTTGAGATTTTGGCCATTGAATGTATTCATTCATTGTGTTGCATTATTTATGTGACACTGGGCCGTTACTATTTTGAGAGAGATTCTCGATGTCGAGAGAGATTCTCGATGCCAAGAGAGATTCTCGATGCTGGTGAGATGTCGATGCCGGTGAGATGCCAATGACTAAAATGAATGTAAGCCCCGAGCATTCAACATTATTGTATGTGTTGTATGGAATTCATACGCACACATCTGAGATTGGAATTCATTGTAGCATGTTTAATTCTGGCTTACTGATTTATGAATGCTGGCATGTTTTATTGGAGATTTACATGATGAGATTTCATGTGTGTTGAGTTTTGATATGTTTTATTAAGTATTTGGGTGCTTGATATGATTTAACTCTTGTGATAAGTTTGATAGTTATATAAGTGTACAAATAGTACATGTGAAACACTGGAAATATGTTTAAAGCAACACCTTTAACTAATATTCAGAGAAATGAAAAAAAAAGAATTGGAAGGGCAAAGTTAGAAGCTCAGCACGTCATCGTGTTGACTAGCATGCCCGTGCTACTGGGTTAATTTGGAATAGATTATGACCACACCCTCGTTCTCAATGTGGCACGATCGTGTTACCTGGAAATGTGTTGATCGAGCAGGGCTCGTGTTGATATTGGTACAACGTGCCAACTGGGAAGTTTGTTATGAGCATGCCCCGTGTTCATTCAGCACGACCTCATGCTGTTCCCCTGCACTTCATTTATTCAATTTATTGTTTTGCACTTACTGAGTATGTTTGTATACTCACCCCTTTGATTATTTAAATGATATGCAGATCGTAGGTAGCTGCTTTTGGAGCGGATTTGTGGTGATCAAAGACTTGTGCGATGTTTGATCGAGGTCCGACTCCAGGGATTTTGTTTTCAACTTTTGTTTTGTACATTGGATGTACATATTATGTATATTTTTTAGTTTGGATTTGTTTTCAAACTACTTATTTTTCTTTCGCCTATATAAAAACGATTTGAGGCCTAGAGGGTTGTTTTAAATATATAAATATTTATCTTTCTCTCTCATCATATATTTTATGAAATTGGAAGAGTTTGAGATATTTATTTTAAAAATTGAGCTCCACGTTTAGTGGTATCAGAGCAGGGATTAAATTCTCTGCGGACTGTGCCAATGATTTTCATTGTTTGATTTGAAAATCGTGTGTGACGATTTGAAAAGCTGAAAGGTTTGAAACTGTTTTGATTTCAATATTATGGAGCCTGGAGATGATATAGAGCCTGGCCACACAGCTGAGTCCAGGGACTCAGTAGGAGGACAAAGGTCTTCACTAGCATCCCCAATACCTCCAGAGTAGCCTACAGTACCACCTATAATTCCGATTCCCTGTATGACCCTATGTACACACCATTTTGAGAGATGATTCTGGATCAGGGACACGGTAATAGAGAGAAAGAAACAGAGAAGGGTTTAGGAATTAAGTCAAACCTAAACATTGATAAAAAGTTCTCAAAAGTTAGAAAACAACGACGAAGGTATTTGAGGGCACTACAGATCCAGCTGAGGCTGACGATTGGTTAAGACATACGGAGAGAATTTTGACCCGTATGAGATGCAACCCTCAGCAAAAATTGAGGTATATTACTTCTTGTGACGCTCAAATTAAATTCCTTATTATTTCTAATGCATTGAAAAACGTATATATATTTTTATTACTATATGATGCTCGCAATTTATATGCCGGTGAAATTTAAATTCAATACATCAAATAAAAATACATTGGAACTATGTAAAAAGATTTATACAAAATCATTTACAAGTAAAATCCATTTTTCCCAAAAGTGCTTTGCTGACCTCGCTCGTAGAAATCCTCCTGAACCTGCACAACATTCAGCAACAACAAAGGTGAGTATATAAAAATACTCAGTAAGTGAAACCTAGCGTTGTTAAGTTGAGGTGCAGGGGAACCTTCGGCCAATACGGGCGTGCTTGTGGAACACGAAGCCTTATTCGTGCCTAAATTCCCTAATGGCTCGCTGCTGCCATGTCACATACAGTTTTAAAACTTCTCACGCACAACACATATCAAATCATGACACACATATTTAATCTGCTCATACTCATCTCAATCATAATTATGCAACAAAACCCCTTTAATCCAATATTATGTTCGTACTAAGAGCTTACACCCATCCAAAACAACTTATTCATAACACCTTAATAGACACATAAGTCATACATTCATTTAATTTATTATCCAATCTTTCCATTACTTACGATCAAAACATTTGTCATATTTTCATCTAAATACCATACCCATACACATACCATTCAACACGCTCATACATGATCTACTTCATATAAATATATAGACACAAATCAAATTTCCCCATTCTTATCATCATATCATTCTTTTTTTTCTAAACATTCAAAATCTCACAACACTCCACTTAATAGTTCTTTGTTCTTACACTGTTTCTTAAGTGGGAACAGTTTATGAAATGGCTTATCCAAACCGTTTCCAAAACCATTTGGCCTCAGATCACTCTGGAACTGAAACGGTTTGTGAAATAGTTTGCACAACTCATTTCCAAACCCATTTTTTCCTTTAAGAAATGTTTTGGAATGGGAACAGTTTATGGAATGGTTTTCATAAACCATTTCCACAACCGGTTCCAAGACAGAAATCGTCCCTGGAAGTGGAACAGTTTGTGAAATATCTTTTGTAACCTATTTCCAAACCCGTTCTCCCGGCATTACAGCAAAATCATCACTTAAATACATTCTCAACAACACAAAACTTATCCAATCAAAGATACACAATCAAGACGCTATAAAGCATCATTCTAAACGTAAAATTGACACCATTTAATCCCTGCATCTTAAACAACAATTCCTAACTACCACATTTCCACAATCAATCATGCAAAATCCAATTAAACATTAAAGCTACCATGTTCATTCAACTCATTCACATAAACTCACAAGTATCAAGAAAATTCCAATTCACATACCAATTCTAATTCATAACTTCATATTCAAAGGTAACATCAATACTTAAGCATTTCGCACCTTTTATAAGCAAGCTTACACAAGATCATACTCAACTGACATTCTTAACCATTTATAAATTCATTTTACGTACAAATCATAGCAAGACATTTCCACATGATCAAATCATCATATCCATAACCAAATCATAATCATATGCATCATCATGTCATCTTCCCAATAATCATCATCATAATCACACAACCACATTTTCATTTATTATCACACAAATAAGCACATTATATGCAACATGATGAATAAGAATGCATGCCATCTAATACATTCCTCAGTATGATCACCCATGGTCCCAAATTCAGTTCTTAATTAGCACCCTTGTGCTTTTATATTGACGTTTGCAAATGGGCCTCGTCGATCAATTGCACCCTTATTTGGCCATAATTTGCACACAAAGTGCCCTGGTTTAGCATTTGTTAAATACTACCCGTAATATGCTCCTAAGAGCCATAACCACTCTCTCATTCATTTTAGTGTATTAAACACTCGCTCACTAAGAGCCCATTATGTCATTATATTTGCTCCCTATGAGCCCCAAATGCATGAATGACATGTGCATGCTTTATGGGAATGATCATGCACTCAGAACCAATTCATGCCATAATATAACAATCTAACTTCCGGTTTCAATCATCAATAAATCTTAATTGATAACACAATCACCAATCCAAAAAATGTAGCCAACATAGGCATAACAACCATCATCCACAAATCTCATCATTTCCTCATAAATCATACAAGGCCATTATTTCCTCATAAATCATACAAGGTCATACAAGATCATACAAGCACACATGCTTTATCAATCACATCTCATGTTAATAACATAACCATAGTTCACACACGTTCATTTCCATAACCGGCCAACTCGTGACCTAAGTCATCACACATCAATCATAATTTATACGAGTTCATTACAATAACCACATCATGCCCTAAGGTCACAATTTCATACAAGCAATCCCTCATAACTGCGACCAAACATGATTACATATTTGAACATCTAAAGCTTTATTCACAATTTCCATAGACCACATGCTTAATAAAACTCAACACTTTTCATAAAAGATATATCATTTACATGCACCATTTGCATTATACTCATCACATCACAAACTCCAGCATTCATAGCTCATTTTAGCAAATAAGCATGCACATATAACCCCACACTCACAAACTCATCTCATTGTACCATTTTCTTATTCTTAAGCAAACTCATAAAAAACCACATTATTTTTCCAAACATCAATAGTACATTTCATAGAACCATACCATCATCAATTTGCATTCAAGCATAATAAGAACACAAGCTCATTCAACTTTCAAGAAATCTGCATAAGGACCATTCAAGCATACTGTTATTTTAATACACATTTCCACTGGCATATGAACAAATGAATATTTAGATCATAGGTTTAACGCTACAATTGTAAGTTTCAAAGTGCATTTACCTCGAATCCCGTAAAACTTGCTTTCCTAGAGATATTTCCAAGCAAGTTCCAACTCTTGATTTCGTAAAATATTCACAAATAGAATTTACCATCAATCACGATTCACTTAACTAAATTCTTTCATTTCTTTGCATTCCCCCAATTTATTGGTTTACTTTATTTACCTTACACTTCTACGTATATTTACATACATATATCAGATAATTTAGGATTAAATCTTTACAATGTGCTAACCTTCATTTTAACTTCCCTAACTTAGCTTTCGACAAATTAGTTCCTTATAAACAATCGACGACATAATCTCTTCTAAATTCATTATTGTTTACTTATTTGTTTTTACATTATATAAAATAAATTTCAATCTCTTCTTTAATCTCTCCTCTCCAAACTTAATCTCCACAACCTAAGATTTACCAAAACAATTCATTAAAACAATCATAACACAACCTACACTTACACTTAATTCATAAATCCCACCATTAACTCTCTCTCCAATTCATTACTTTCAACGTCATCTCAAGAATTAACAACGATATTATAAAATATCAAGTTTTATATCTGAATAATTTGAATTCCCCAAGTCAATCCCTTTAAACAAAAATTGGAAATAACCCTCTTAATTTATATCATCCTCAACCAATCAAAATCCCCAATTTCCTTAATTTAATTCTCCCTCAATCGACTTCAAAAATTACTAATTTATATAATAAATTACAATTCCCACAAGATATAACAACATTCAAACTCATGAACCCTTTAATATCATAATACAAGTCTTCTAAAACCTAAGAAAAATCGATCATTCAGTACGGCCACCCTTTTTCACTTCACTAATCCGCCATTAACCCTGAAAAAAATCCAATTAACCCTCTGCAATATCGTAAATTATTAATTCCAAACAATCTGAAATTAAGGTTTTTAAAGAAAATCCACCATTCTTAGTCCTAAAAGATGGCGGCAGCTCAGTTGGTGGTGGTTGTGGATGCGTTGATCGAAACAGGACAGCGGAGAGAGAGAAGGAAAAGGCAGTTGAAGTGCGTGGCTGCATGGAAGAGGAGCTTACGTGGCGTGGCGGCGACTCCACTATGGGGAGAAGATGCGGCAGCACGAGGGTGAGAAAGAGAGTCGCGACAAAGGAAGAAAAAGAGACGGTGGTATGAGGAGCCTAGACGAGGGAGAGAGAGAGAGACGCGAGGGGAGGAAGAGATGGTGGTGGTGGAGAGGCACCGGTGGAGGAGGAGGGTCAGTGAGAGAGATGTGGGAGGGAGATGACGAGAGAGAGGAGAAGAGAATGGGGGCAGCTATGTTTCATTTTATAGAGGGAAGAATAGATTTAGGGTTCCCTCTTTGTGTAGTAGAGATTTTAGGGTTAGGATACTCCTGGGAAAATACTAAAATATCCATGTCCACATACCTTTATTATTATTTTGTCTATTTTAACTCCTTTTTCAAGTTTCGTAAATTTATGTAAATACGAAAAATGGTATCTTTATTTAATTAATTTGATTTAATCACATTCTTAATTTAATTAATACTCATACAAAAAAAATTCTATTTCTTTCTATATTTCCCCATTTCAATTTTAATTTTCAAACTTTTAAAATTTTTGGGCGTTACACTTCTCTTCTCGAGAAACCAACTTGGAATTGGTAGGAATCAGTCCCTAATAGTCAGAAAGATCCTCTAGAGTTGACTTGGGATGTTTTTCTGAGGAGATTTGTTGAGGAATGCACTCCTCTATATCAGACAAAGAAAAAGGTTGAGTTTTTGGAGCTGAAACAACGAGAGAGGACTATTATTGAGTGTGAGGCAGAGTTTACAAAACTGTTTTGATACGCTCTAGAGGATGTTGACACTGATAAGAATAGGAGACATAGATTTGAGAGAGGTATGATGTAACATTCTGAAAAATTTTCCGTCAATAAATGACGTTTAAATTGATAATTAAAAATTAATAAATAAGATTTATGAATGGTTGATATAAGGTTGATTGGGAAATGGATTAGATAAATAAAATTAACAAATAAATAAAAATTTAATTTCCGGAAAAAGGCAGTACGCGGATTGGAACCATAGAACGCGGTTTCGTTCCGACCCCGCGTACTTGTGCGCGATTCCGCGTAATTTTGTAAATGTCAGAAAAAAATAAATGGGGGACACAATTATGCCATTTATGAAAATCAACATAAAGTAGATCTAATCCACCCATTTTAAACTCAATTCCAGCAGAATTTCAGAGGAATTGGATCTGGAGTTGAGAGGTTGAGTTGCTAGGAATTTTTCTGGAGTTTTTCTTGGAGATCTTGGTGGAGGAAAGTTCATCCAAAGTTGAGGTAAGATTAAGGTTTACATATAGTTGATTTTGAGTTTTGGTGGAGTTATTGGATGAAATAAATTCTGGAAAAATTAAGGTTTTGATGTTGGAAAGTATGAGTTTATTCTGGAATTTATTTGGATGATTTTGTTCATAAATAGTTGGTTGAAATGGTATAAACCTAAGGTTTATTAATAGTTGATAAATGGTTGATTTGGAAAGGATATTGATGGATTAAATCATCCAATGAAAGATAATAAATTCTGGTATGTTGTAAATTAACATACAGGAGATTTGT
>CANYCX010837828.1:0-20706 GCA_948193385.1 Breynia disticha f. nivosa
AAATCTGCTTCAGGGGAGGAACGGCCAGGGAACGGCCATGAAGGCCGTTTCCCCTGCCCGTTTCGTCTGTACAGCCTTTCAAAAGATCATTTAACAATTTGTTTGAGTTGCTTGTTGTATGTATTAATTAAAATACCTAAACTATAGTGAAATTGGAGATTAGGCCGCGGAGGCCGAGGTTCCCCTGCGCATCGCAGTCTTCCAACTTAAGGATCGCTTACTGAGTATTTGTAAAATACTCACGTGTTGTTTGGCTATTTAAATATGTGCAGAGTGACAGGTATCAGGGACGGGACTACTTGATCGGCGAGGCTAGCAGTACGATACTGAAGGTCGGGCTCCTCGTTATTTAAAAGATGATTGGTTTTGTGGATAATTATGTATATATATATATCTCAGTATAAATGGTTTTTATTAACTTGTATTCTAAATGTTTTTCCAGCTTCTGCGTTTTAAAGATATTTGCGTATGATTTACTCTGACTTTATATTGCACCATTTATGTTTTAAAAAGAAAAAAAAAATATAGTGCCAAAAATCAGATTTGATAAAAATGGAAATGTTTAAAAATGAGTGTCACATGAACGTTAAATATACAAAGCGAAGTCTTGACCTTTCCTGACTTCGTAAAAAAAATTATGATTAATTGTATTTCCGTAAATACAATTAATCTAGCATAAATATTAATGTCGACATATGATTCCGTAATCATATGTATCAACATATGAAATCATATGTATCAGCATATGAATAAGTCTATAAATATACATGCACATGCAATATGGTCACTTATGTTATTATAGTGCTTGCACATTATTGTATATGATTAGTGGTGGTGTTATTTAGTGGTGGTAATAGGTAGCAGTGATTACATCGGAGACGGAAGTATATTGGAGACGGAAGTATATCAGAGACGGAAGTATATTGGAGACGGAAGTATATCAAAGACGGAAGTATAGTACATATGTTTAGCTATGCATATGTCCACACGTATAAATATGATTTATAAGACAATAATTAAAAGAGCACAGATAAAATTATAAATATATACATACCATTACGTATAAAAATATAAGCATGATGAATATAGAATATAGAAAAATATACTAGTATATATGTGTACCATTATGTATATAAAGGAAGCAAGAATAGATTTAAAAGATAAATTAAATATAGATGATTACTCACTGAGCCCGCAAATCATGCAACTGCGATTTTGTTTTAGGAATCGGAAGATCAACAACTGAGGTGTGCTGCAGCATTTTCTCTCTCGTCGAGATCTTGTCTTATATTGGATATGTATTTTTGTGTTTTTATATGTAATATGAATGTTTATATGTAATGACTTAGAATATGTTGTTATAATATATATGTATATTATTGTTATTATAGTAATATTGTGTTATTATATCATTAAAATAGGGACGTTTCATTTTGGTATCAGAGCAGGGATATGATCCCTGGATTTTTAATTGTGTGCTTTGTGTGATAAAATTCCTCGACTAAAGTATTTTTATTTTTATTTTATAGAAATATGTCGAGACAAAGGCAACACCCAAAGAGAGGAGAACCAGCACATCAGAATCCTTCCGATTAAAGGTCTAATATACACTCAGAAGTTTATGAACCATATAACCCTGAATTTCCTCAATTTCATTTTTAAGCTCACCCTCCCTTTTACAATCCATATGAACAATATTTTCAGCAGTCGGCATATCAACAACTGGCATATAAACAACTGGCATATCAACCTTAACCTCAATAGAGAGAACCACCAGAGACCACATACCAAACTAAAGCAAAGAATTTCAAAGAACATAAGAAATTAGGAGCTACTGAGTTTGAAGGAACCACTGACCCTACTCTAGCTGAGGACTGGTTAGAGAGATTGGACCGAGTTTTTGAGATGATGGAAGTAACCCCAGAAGGCAGACTTCAATTTGCAGTTTCTTTACTTCAAAAGGATGCGTATGGGTGGTGGAAAACGGTACCTCATTCAACAGATAAACCTCCCGTTCTTACTTGGCAGGATTTTCTCCGAGAATTTCATAGAAAGTATTTGTCTGAAGTGTTCATGGATGTAAAAAGCAAGGAATTTTTATATTTAAAACAAGGGAACATGACCATATCTGATTATGATTTGAAATTCATTGAACCCTCACGTTATTCCTGAGGATTGATTCCAACAGAAAAAGACAAGTGTAGGAAATTTGAAGATGGTCTTAGGAAAGATATTAGAAAACAAATACCAAAGAGCAAGACTAGGGATTTTACAACGTTGTGAGATGTGGCGTTAAGGGTGAAGGAACTTCTATAGGAGGATGAAGGGGATAAAAATCAGAAAGGGAAGCAAAAGAGGGTTTACACAGCTCAGGGTAGTAAACCAGAAAAGAAAATAGGATATACCCCTACCTTATTATCTTCAACACAGATGTCATTTGAGCGAGGACGAGATTATCAAAGAGGTGGATGGAGTAGTGCCATGTCACCTTCTGGTTATTCTAGATCTGTCTTTCAGATTTGCCTTCGATGACATTCAGTAGAATTTTGAGCCTTGACAGGGGGTGATTATTATTGTGGTCAGATGGGACATTACTTCGCCGATTGTCCAGCGAGGGAACATCGGGAAGAAATCGTAGGAGCTGGAACGATGCCTTAATCTCAATCTACCGTGAAAGGGCGATCTCCTATGTCTATTAGTGGTTCTAGCCAAGGTCAAGGTGGAGGAAAAACATCTTCTCAGGATAAAGGAAAAGGAGTATCTAGAACTTAACTTGAAGGAGGAATTCAATCATATTCCTGGGATGTTGTATTAATTTTCTATTTATAGAATTCTTATTGTACAAGGTTATAAATAAATGAGTAAAATATTTGAAGTACTGACTACATAATTAGAAAGTTCTTACTCTTTAATTCAAATGGTTAAAATTCAAAATATTTACAATAAAGATTTTTACCATATGACGTATGTTGGTAAAACATCAAAATAGTACATAAGAATTGAAAGAATGTACGTTAATAATAAAGCTTAAACTATTACAAAATTTCTAAGCAATTTTGCGGACGAAATTCTTTAAGGGGGAAGAAATGTAACATCCTCATCCTTCCCTATAATATAAGCAATAGTAAGTAATAATTTTATGTAAATAAATTAAGTTCAAGTTCCGGTATTAAATGAATAATGAAGATGATGATAATTCTTACATAATTAACTCATTCTAATAATGACATTAAAGAATAAGCTACAAATGCTAAAAAGTAGGGAATGCATGTGAGTTGATTAAAGGTTGATTAAAGGTTGATTATTGGGTTATATGAGGATATAGCAAAGGAAAAAGGAGACACAAAAACAGCCAACAACACGCTGTGGGGCTTGAGAACGCGAGGTGAAGCCTAGGACGCGTAGTGGAGGGCGATATCGCATAGGAAAGGGCCAAACACGCATACTTGGTGCTGTTAGATGGGAGGTGAGCCGAGTACGTGTAGAATTAGACAAGCACGCATAGTACCTGTCGAGCGCGCGTACTTAAGGCACTTTGACGCGTTGTGGAGAATGAACCCGCGTGTTTTCTGTCGACCTCGCGTACTATTCGGAGTGTTAGCCAAGTAAAGAGTTTCCTAAATTGAAGCATGTGTTGGATGCATTTGAAAATGGAGAAGGATGACAAAGAAACAAAGCCAGCAGGAGGTGTAAGATTGGAAGCATGATGAGGAAATCAGTGGAGGGCTTATAAAAGGGAGCAACTAGATCTGAAGGAAGGCAACACCGAAAAGAATAAGAAAGGTGGGTAGAACAGTTAGGCAGGAGAGTAAGATGGATCGAGAGAGAGTTTAATCGGAGTAACATAAAGAGAACACGGCGATAAACAGAGCTCGATATTTGGAGGTTTAATAGTTATACGGAACTATCCGTGAGTAATCCTAGCTTACGTTTTAAATACGTAAATTGTTATATTATTCGTAGATCTTAGGAGATATCCCTGCATATAATTTACGTAAATGTGAACGATAAATATTCCAAGCAAAGTCTTGACCATTCCTGACGTCGTAAAAAATTATGATTAGTTGTATTTCCATAAATATAATTAATCTAGCATAAATATTAATGTCGACATATGGTTCCATAATCATATGTATCAGCATATGAATAAGTGTATAAATATACATGCACATCCACATGCAATATGTTCACTTGTGTTATTATAGTACTTGTACATTATTGTATATGATTAGTGGTGGTGATATTTAGTGGTGGTCTTAGGTGGCAGTGATTATATCGGAGACGAAAGTATATTGGAAACGGAAGTATATCAGAGACGGAAGAATAATAATATAGTATATAGTATCGGAGACGAAAGTATAGTTCATATGTTTAGCTATGCACATGTCCACACGTATAAATATGATTTATAAGACAATAAGTAAAAGAGCACAGATAAACTTATAAATATATACATACCATTACGTATATAAATATAAGCATGATGTATACAGAATATAGAAAAATATACTAGTATATATACGTACCATTACGTATATAAAGGAAGCAAGAATAGAATTAAAAGATAAATTAAATATAAATGATTACTCATTTATCCCACAACTCATGCAACTGAGGTTTTTTTTCAGGAATCGAAAGATCAACAACTGAGGTGTGCTGCAGCATTTTCTCTCTCTTCGGGATTTTGTCTTATATCGGATATGTACTTGTGTGTTTTTATATGTAATATGAATGTTTATATGTAATGACTTGGTATATGTTGTTATAATATATATGTATATTATTGTTATCATAGTATTATTGTGTTATTATATCATTAAAAATAGGGATGTTTTAGAGGTGTTGTGACGTGAAAATCAACCAAGCAAACTATCATTGTCAGATTGACCATGGAGTCAAAATTTATTGCACTAGAGTTAGTTGACAATGAAGTTGAGTTGTTGAAAAACTTCGTAACAGACATTTCTCTAGGAATTAAACCTACACTTTTGTATTAATGTATTGTGATTGCAAGGCTACACCAGCTATTGCAAGAAACCTTAAATGGTAAAATTGATTTATTCAATTGAGACACAATGTGGTAGAATAATTGTTCAGACATGAAAGTACGTCCATTGATCTTGTGCAGTCAAAATAGGATTTGGCTGATCCTCTGACTAAACTATTGTGAAGGAATAAAATCCTTAAAACATTGAGGAAAATGTGACTAAAACAAATTTGAGTCTGTCCAGTGTACTTAAAGGTGCTTGCCTCGCCCGCCTAGGTGCCCAGGCGAGGCGCTATGAGACTGCAGCGCCTCTTAAGTCCTTAGGCAAGGCGTCATTGAGGAGGCGCTCGCCTAGGAGCGCCTTTCGTGTAGGCGAGAGGCGAATAAAGGCACACCTCAGAAAAAATTGATTTTAAAAAAAAATAAAAAGAGATTTATCGTATAATACATATCAGGATGTCAAAAATAAAACCAACATTAAGTAAACAAGGTCTCAAGTGGCTGCTGCAATTTTCCTCCTAAAAAAGATAAACTTCTGCTACAATTTTCTTCCTCACGATCATGACTCAAGTGGCTGCTGATACTTTTGGAACCTTGGTATTCTCTATTTCTCTCTTTCCCACTCTCTCTTTCCTTCTATCTCTCTCACAAAAATAATTTTTGGTTGTGAATTGTGATGGCCTTTGAAAGTGGTGCAAGAGCTGCCAGTTTGTTTTGAATGAAGTTATGCAAATTGGTTGATTTGTTTTTAATGAAGTGAATATGCTGGTTTGTTTTTAATGAAGTGGTGTAGTGGTGGAGGTGTAGTCTAGTTCTAGTAGCCACGTTGCAGCTTGTGGTGGAGGTGTAGTCTAGTGCATGCAGCAACTTATTATTATTTTTACATTGATGTATATATAATATTATTATTACAATTTTTTTTTGCAGTTATTAATAAGAAAGAATGGAGAATGAAAAAACCACTAACAAAAAATATCCTCCATAGAAATACAATTATTTGAAAGATGTTAATGACGAAAATTAGGTAACGTGTAATTTTTGTGGAAAGACAACAAAATGAGGAATATGTCGGGAAAAACAACATCAAATAGGAAGTTTAAGAATGCAAAGCATGCCCAAATACTCCTGAAAATGTGAAAGAAGAACTACTGAAGTATATGAATAAAAAAAGTTTACTCAAGAAAGAATCTTATGGATATAGTGGTACGTTCCCAAATTTAGATGATGAAGAAATGGGAGATGACCCTTGTAAGGAAGATGACATACAAGAAATATGTGGTAGTAATAGGGTCAAAGGTAAAGGTAAACTTGAGATTGGTGGGGGTAGCAACAAAAAATCAAAATTAGCAACTTCTCAACTTAAAGGTCCTATGAATTTGTTCATGATTAAGAAACCGAATGAAAAAAGTTTAAAGCTTAGGCAAATAAGTATAAATGATGCATGTGACAAAGAAGCTAGAGCAAGAACTATCCAATAGATTGTTCGCTTCTTTTACCAAGCTGGCATTGTATTCAATGTTGCAAATATGAATAGCTTTAAAGACATGGTAGAAGCAATTGAAAGATATGGTCCAAATTTAAAGCCTCCTACTTTCCATGAGTTGAGAGTTCCTCTGATTAAAAAAAATTGGCTTATACTAAGAGTTTATTAAAACATCATAGAGATGAATGGGCAAAACATGGTTGCTCAATTATGTGAGATGGTTGGACCAATAAAAAGAATAGAACTTTGATCAAATTGTTGGTAAATTGTCCACTCGGAACTATGTTTGTGGACTCAATTGATGCATCTTCTTTCATGAAGAGTGGAGAAAAGACATTCCAATTGCTTGATGATTTTGTTGAGAAAATTGGAGAGACAAATATAGTTTAAGTCATAACTGACAACAACTCCAATTATGTTTTGGCTGGTATGTGTTAGTAATAAAATAAAATCTGATTTTTTATGTTGATTGCCTTTCTTTTTATTATGAATAAACAAATTTGATTTTTTGTTTAATTGTATAGGTAAATTACTTCAAGCTAAAAGAAAGAATCTATATTGGACACCGTGTGCTGCCCATTGTATAGATTTAATGCTAGAAGACATAGGAAAGATTCCAAGGTTGAAAAAACAATTGAAAAGGCAATCTCTTTAGTTGGTTATATTTATAATCATACTGCTTCTTTGAACATGTTGAGAACATTTACAAAGAAGCGAGAATTGGTGAAACACAGGATTACAAGGTTTGCCACTTCTTTTTTAACTTTGCAAAGAATTCATGAACAAAGAAAAATCTTGGATGTATGTTCACATCGAATGATTGGGCGCAAAGCAAGCTGGAAAAAGTCAGTAAGGGAAAAAGAGCTGCTGAAACAATTTTGATGTCATCCTTTTGGAATAATGTTCTTTATATAGTAAAGGTTATGGGTCCTCTCGTCAGAGTTCTTAGATTGGTTGATAATGAAATGAAACCAGCTATGGTATACATCTATGAGGAAATGGATAGAGCAAAATAAACTATAATGAGATCTTTTGACAATAAAGAGGAAAAATACAAAGAAATATTTGAGATTATAGATCATACATGGGAATGCCAGTTGCATCATCCATTACATGCAGCAGGTTATTTTTTGAATCTTGAATTTTTTTTATGGTGATTTGTCTATAGAGATAAATGAAGAAGTTACCAATGGATTATATAAGACCATTGAGAGATTAGTTCCAGACATTACTTTGCAAGACAAAATAATTGATGAGCTGTCAATATAAAAAAACCAGAAAGTCAATTTGGCAACCCAATGGCTGTGAGAACAAGAAACAAAAAGTCTCCAGGTATATAATTTATATTCTATTATTTTAATCTATATTTCCAATAAATTTGTAATGTAATTTTGTTTTCAATTTGTAGCTGAATGGTAGAGCTTGTTTGGAAATTCAGCTCCAAATTTACAACAACTAGCCATCAAAGTTTTGAGTTTGACATGCAGTGCATCTGTTTGTGTTCGAAATTGGAGCGTATTTGAACATGTGAGTATTTTCTATTTTATTTTATTAAAATAATATGGTTATTTTTTTATTTTTCTTTTGTAGTTATGAATTTTAAATTTCCTGTTTGTTACTTTTTTTCCTTTTGGCTTGTTAACATATTCATTTCAAAAGCAACATAGATTAGAACACCAAAGATTGCATGATTTAGTCTATATATCAAGTACAACAAAAATCTCAAAGCTCGGTTTGATGTACAAAATGTGATAGATCCCATCAGCTTAGATGATATTGATGACTGTAATGAGTGGTTGATTGGCGAAATGGGAGCTAGTCTTGATAGTGTGGCTGAAAAAGATGCTGAAAATGAGTTGGTTTTTGAAAATGAAGATTTAACATGGGTCTAGTGTCTAAGGTAGCTGGTGTTGGAGAGAAAAGAAAGACAATAACTAACTCCTCACTTAGACCAAGTCTAGTAGATGAAGAATCTGAAGATGAAATAAAGGGTTACATTTCTAATGAAGCAGATCAAGTTAAATCAAGTTAACTTGAATGAGGAGGGGGAGGATGTTGAAGATTTAGATGATATTTAGACTTTATCTGAGTTTGAGTTGTTTTAGGGAGAATTTTGCGTAATTTAGATTTTTATTTTAGGGAGAAAAACATAATTTTTCAGTAATATGATTATTGCTTTGATGGTTAAATTAATTTTATATAATTATGTTTTTTATTACTTATATTATTTATATAAGTATATATTTATTTTAAAAACAATTATTAACACTTGATTGCTTAGGCGAGCGCCTCTCTCCTCGGGCGATTGAGGACTTTAGCGCCTCAATGGAGTCTTTCGCCTTTAATTACATTGAGTCTATCAACATTTGATATGAACCCAACCTATGTGATTGGAGATCCCATGAATTAGGTTCATATGGGTAATAAGAAGTCAATTGTTGATCCTGCGCACTATAGAGGTTTACAGTCCATCCTATGGTGAGTGAAGTGCTTAAACTGCCAAATAAATATGAGGTCGAGTATATGACTTTTAATGTATTTCATATCCTTGATGGGTGGTGTACTAAGACAGTGTACACTTGATGAAATTACCTATATGAGTATGGAGTGGAGTCGCTCCTATGAGATTTAGTCAAATCTCTAGAGCACTCATGAATGAACCAGGCATTCGCATGACTTATTAGCGCAAAAACGTGTTGAACAACAGGAAAAGAGGAGAGTAATGTGATTAATGAAACCTCTATCTTGCATCAAAAGTTTTGGTTCATAGAAACTATATGTTTCACCAAATACTTATATGTTTCACCAAATACTTTGTAAGATAAGTTATATTTTTCTAGATATGGTTCATAGTTCCAAAAGAACACCATACTCAATGCGTTACTTCTCATGCTTAAAGAACCCAAAGATGAAAATCTTATTTTGGCTTTTGCAATATGTGAGGAATTGTTGGAATTATTGAATTATGGATATTGCAAAATCAATTTTTCTTTATTCTCACAGACTACTTATTCATTTAAAAAAAATTGATCAAAAGATTCAATTACCTAATTTGTAGCCACTATCCTGACTTCTCTTATGTACTCCTCTTATTTTCTCACTCATTGAACCTTATATTAAGAACCCTCATTCTCATAGAAAGATACATAGAAAAATAACCAAACACACCTTTCTTTTAGTTCTTTTAATTATACAAATTTTTGTTGATTCCTATTCCTCAAATAAATTTGATAAGACCTATTTTATCATGGAGAAATAAATTCCTTTAGGACAGTGATTTTTTCACGACTCAGGATGATTTTCGACAACATAAGCGATAGTGAGTAGTTGTCTCTCTCAAGATCATTTCTTCATCAGTGAATAAACCATCACATTCTACCAAACACTCATTTCTCTAAAATCTGAAAACATTCAATGAGTTGAAACTAACACAAATAATAATGCTAAAAGTAATCAAATTTTATCAAAACAATAATTCTTAAAAGTACAAATCAAATACTTCCAAATCATAATATTTAACTGACTGTAAATCGAACCAAATCAATTGACTTGTCTAAAGTATAATTCAACTATAATTTTTTTTTGTAAGACACCATCTCCCACGTGATCAATCCCACTTTCCATCAGTCACATTTTTTTAATGAACCCAAAACATTATTATAGAGATTGCGTCTGAGTAGATTGCTTATGCAAATTGGGCAGTTGTAGTAATTCACAAACATATTAAAAGAAATTAAAGCTCACCATAATCTTAATTTGTTTACCATAACAAGAATTCGGCCCCACTATTTTTTATCGTTTCTTGTTGGAATTTATTTCCCAAAAGTCTGCCATTTTCCAGCCAAAACTATCCTAATTTTTATATAATCATTTGAGAATAATAAAAAAAACAGAAGTAGTAATTGATTAATATTCCATATGATGGAACATAAAACTCAAGAAATTCAAGTTGCAGTTTAATAGTGAAAAAAGTTGTGGCTGTGAGAGCACTTGTTATTTTTGTTAATTTGTTATTATAACTTTACAATAAAAATTATTAAACATAGTGCTTTTGAGTCATTGGCAGTAATAATTAAATTCACATAATAGTTGAATTCATATGATTAATCAAAAAACAAACTCTCTTAAATTTTTAACGATGCAAAAATCATGATAATTTTATCTTTTTTTATAATTCGACAAAAATTTTCCCTTGTCACAAAAAAAAATTCCGGATCGCAAAAAAAAATTTATGACTATTTTTTATAATAATTTTATAATATATATATTATTATTAATGTAATAATAATAATTATTATTATTGTTATTATCATTATTTGTATTATATAAAATTATAAATATAAAAAAATAAATAAATAAAAGAAATGTTAAATATTTAAATGGTAGAAATTTTCTAGCAAATGGAATATAAAAAAATTCCGCGAAAATGATGTTTTTTATTGTAGTGTTTCATGTATTTGCACCAATTTATCCATATTATTTTATCCCGACAACCTCCACACGTATTTGTTTTCATATGATTTTGATGTAACTAATTCTATGTTTGTTTTTATTAGAACTTATAAATGAAAAAATGAAGCCAAAAAATCTTGATATTGTTAACAAAGGGTCAATGTCATCAATGCATTAGAAAGTACTGTCTAATGTGCATACTAAATATTTTTTTTAATATGTAACTTACATCAAACTAATTTTAATATGAAACTAATAGTTTAAAATGACTTATGATATAAATTAAAGAACAAATTATTTTTAATAAAAAATATGAAATTTAGATTATTTTAAGTTATTTGTTCTATTTTTAATTATCATCTAACTATTTTCTAATAAAACTATAATTAAAAATATAATTACAATAATTATAATTGTAAAGTGCCAACAATTTCCAGTTCTCCAAAATTTATAATTAGAGAAAGTACATTTACCATGGTTGTATAATTCCATCAAGCTTAAAAATTTATCTCCTAAGTTGCAGAAACCAAGGGTCAAGAAACACTCGCCGGCTAGCTCTAGGAGCCATCTGAGCCACGGGAAGATCAGACCCAGAAGGTGAGTTTCGACACATTGGACAAGAAGCATGAAGCTTCAGCCATGGATCAATGCACTGAACATGAAAGAAATGCTTACAATTAGGAAGCAACAGTACCAGATCACTATCCAAGAACTCCGTCAAGCATATCGAACAAGACGTACAAGAATCTACGAACCCATCAAGCTTAACTTGTGAAAACATAAGCTTTGGATAATGCTTGAGAGTAGCTTCATCGATGCCAAAGATATCAATAGTGAGAGAATCTTCATCGTCAGAGTGTGAAGAAGGGTCTTGAGGAGATGATTTGTGGTTGCAAACATATAGAGTGATTATGATTATCGCTATGAGAGAAAGAGATCCAATGGAAAGTCCAAAGATTAAAGGGAACTGAGTCCCGTTGTGTTCATGATCTGGAGAGCTCGGAGAAAGAGTATTAGTGTTCATGATGTTCAAAAGGTGTGGAATGTTGAGATTAAGTTGAGTTAGAGAAGATTGTGAGGTATGTTGGGTGGGGTTTAGTTGGATGAGATTTGGAGAAAATGACGACAGCTGTGTAAGATTGACAGCAGAAGACGTTAGGACTTAGGAAGGAATTACGGAATTTTGAGTAATGAAGAGCCATATATAATATGATAGGGTATCTATATAATATATTAATTCTACTAATACTTTAATTAGCTTTATGATATTTGTGAATTTTGAAACTTTTATCACTTTATTTTTTACACACTTATTACAACTATATAACAAAAAATTTCTAATAATCCATAGTTTACATTCAAAATTTGATTTTTCACTATTATTATTATTCTTAATGAAATAAAAGAACAAATATATTAGGTGCATCGAATAAATATAGACTTTATAATGGATTAATTACACTCTACACTATTTTTACTTTTTTTATTGCAAAAATTTTATTTTTTAAATTTTTTTACATATAATACGTTTTTTTATTTTTTTATTACACTTCATACGACTTATCTTCTTTTTTTTTTACATTTCATACGGAGCAGACTTTTTTTGTTGTTTTAACTATAATATAAACTTTATATAAACTTACGTAAATTCTATATATGTATAAACAGTTTTATACACGAATTTATATCTATATCTTTAAGTATTTAAGTTTAATAAAAAAAATTTAACTAATTCTTATATTATTTATTGTTTGAAAAAATTATTTTTTTATAATTTTTAAATTGAATATTATCTTTATGTAGATATTATATCAACTTTGTATATCTTATCAGTGCGAAATATTTTTAAATTAATAAATAAAAATAAAAATATTTTATCAATTTAAACTTATTATAAACTTCTAATTTAATATACTAATTTTTTATATTTTTTATAAATTTTATAAAAATTAACTTTGTGTAAACTTTACATATTGCATAAAAATACTTAGGCAACCAATTTTTATTTTTTTATTTACAAGAAGCCAATTATATATATTACTTAAGAAAAAATTTAATAACTATATATTAAATCTTGTTTATAAACCATAAATATATAAATAAAGAGTATACTCTAAATATTCAATCTTTAAACTAATAGTTGATTTTATGTGACATAAAATTCATCATCATTTAATTAATTGTGTGAACAATTATTTAAAAAAGATTGACAAAAATAAAGAATTAATACTAGATCAAAAACTAATTTAAACTCACATGATATAATATTTAACGGTAGCTAGAGGGTCCATCTAGTCAGGCGATACTAGAGCATCTACCTTGTCCCCTTTTTCACCAAGACCCTACCAAAAGAAGTGTAAGTACTGAAAGAAAACTAAATAGGGGAGATTATGGAAGCTTACCAATGGCACGGGCTCAGTTTCGGCCTCTTCATCGGCTACGGCATCGGATGAGCAAGGAGAATCTTCGACTATGACAGATACCAATCGGTCCAGTTCGATCAACATCTCCACTTGTCGAGGACAGATGATAAAGGGAGAAGCTGAGGAGGGCTGAAGGGAGGCACCTGTAGTATGGTCCGGAGAAGCAAGCGAGTTCTCCGGATCAAGATCAACAGAAATGGGAGCGGAAGGAGCAGTTTGGATACCAACACCGAACGCTATTCGACTAGATTTGCGCATTTTTTGCAATGAGGATGAACTGACAGGGGCCTTGCGTTTTAGGATTGAGGCTGCAAAAAGAATGTCAAGATGCTTAAATCACTTTATGTCATACATAAAAGGTGTAGAATGTTTGGCTTACCCGGTTCATCATCATCAGAAATGACAGTAATCGCCAGGGGAGTTTTGTCTTTACCTGCCAAGTTATCAAATAAGAGTTAGTCAAACACTATGAGTTATAAAGAAAGTACATAAGGTGAGAGGCAATGCACCTGTGATCTTGCAAAAAGTTTTAGACCACCAAAGCTGAAAGGAAGCACGGAGGTCTGCAGTATCATACATTACGGTAACAATGGGATAAGAGCCTATGTCACCAAGCCTATCCATCAGCAATTGGAAATGATTTCGGGCGTCATCATGATCATAGGTGTCTCCTACAGAAAGGTAACGGGCAACATACCCGGGAAGGCCTTGATTGAGGCCAAACTACTCGCATAGAAGGTGAGGAGAGTAGATAACAGCGGAGACACCTAGTGACTTAGTAGAACTTTTAGACTTAGGAAGGGAACCGATAAGGCAATAACGCGGCTCAGTAAGAAGATGCCAGCATAGCTTGTCTAGCTCGGAAGAATCCCAAGCAAAACTCTAAAGAGATGGAGGAAGGATACCCACCCCTATCTAAGCAGAGAAAAGAAACTTGGCAGGGGGCGTCCTCTGGGGATAACCACCAGAAAAAATCCTCTACCAGCAATGGACATACCCGTACCCGCTTTCCCAACAGGGGGTGTATCCGGATTTATGAGTTTGGGGATGTACAAGAACAACCATAGTTGCAGGAGCCAAGAAGTCTCAGATAGTGCGTTAAGGGGTTGCTCCGAAGTGGTAATAGAAGCCTGACGGTAGAATGAAGCCAAAAGAATCGCCGCCCAAGATACCTTAGTTCCCGCCAACATAGCATAAACTAATGGGAGAGCCTATTTAGATAATCGACCATTGACGTTTCCTATCAAGAAACGGCACACCAGATGCTAGAGGAAAGCAAAATATTCCTGGTGAAGTTCTGGGAGATTCATCCCTGTGGTAACAACCTGAAATGAGTGTCAAAGCATCAGCAGAGAGATAAATGGAAAGTAGAAAGATAAATCACCAAGAGACTCACCAAAGCAAATGTACTGGCTCTGTATAATGGCTCAATAGCAGAGGCAAATGGCATCTCGTCAAAATCATCACATGGAGAGACAAGGCATTGAACCTCGGTACTTAGGGGACAGAGGCCAATGATAGCTACGATATCCCACAGAGTGACAGACATAGGATCGTGTGGAAACAAGAAAGCACAACATCCCTTACTCCAGAACTTCAAAGCGTCCGCTACCATGTGAGAATGTACTTTGGTCAATTTTGTAGTAAGCTCCACGAAGTGGTTTATGCCAATAGAAACCCATAAAGGTTGGAATTGTGTCGTCGTCTTATCGGCCCAGACCATGTATTGTTTCGTCACTGGCATCCAGCATCGTTGGCGGCTCGGTTTGGCCAGTTCCTTTATAGTGGCAGGTACGCCTTCTTCTATTGATAAAGGGAAAGTAGGAGACATTGGCGACAAGGCCATAGTGGGGTTAATAGTGGCAAGAACGGGCAGAGATGAAGGATGGCCTTCTAAGGGGGCAGCCACCGTCTCAGTCACTCCCTATTAACCAGAAGCAAGAAAGTGTTAAAAGACTGGAAAGATAGATTACAATGGATGCTACTGGATTAATACCTGTGCCATTGGCAATGATGTCTCAGCCACTGGCGATTGGCCACCAAAAGTTTTAGAATCTGCAATGACAAAGTAAATTCTATTAAAAATCCGGCAGAGTATCCCCTATAACTATGGGATTCAAACCTGAAAAGAAGAAATACCAATAACAAAACCAACACAATCCAACATTTCTACCTTGAGCCATGGCAAATTGAAAGAAGTTTCTTCTAACACGTCGGCAATATATTCTACCAAAACCTACAACAAAACCCCAATGTTTAACCTTGGCCTCCGGCCGGTTAATCAAGAAGCAAAGCATGAAAGCTTACCTGAGGTAGCGCGCACAGCAAAAGGGTTGCAGGACTGAGGGAAAGATGAGTTCCCTTTGAAGATAAATGTGGCCGGTCGGAAAGGGGTGAGCGGTTGAACCGAAGATTTCCTTCGAGGAGATGCTCGCAGACTCTTTAGGAAAGGGAGATAGGCCGCACGGCTAGCAAGGGAGTCGCCGACGTGGTCTGAGAAGCGTGAGGATGCCGCTACAGCTTCGTCGCGCGTGCCAAGTGAAGCGGCGCGTGGGTCAAAAAAGGGAAGAGTCGGTTCTTCGCGTGATGGTCCTGCGGTGTGGTCCGGTGAACGGCGGTGGACGTGCGGTGGGGAGACGGCTGGAGAATCGAAGCGGCATGGGATTGGGTGTCGCGGGATCAAAGAGGAAGGAGTTTGGGAGAATCGAAGCGGCATGGGATTGGGTGTCGCGGGTTCAAAGAGGAAGGAGTTTGGGGGAGTAGTTTGTGGGACTGGTTTGGGTTTTTTGATTTTGGGGGTTTGTAAAGCTCGAAGAGGAAACTGGAGGAACAGGACAATGGTGTGCAGCGCGGGAACTTGCGGACCAGGACTTAATGTGTTTCTTTAATTTAAAAATGTTTATCCTTTCGTTATGAACATAATCCGGAACCCCTTAGCTCGTTACAGTTTTGTAGACCCGGAGAAGATCGATCCAAGTCAAGTTGGACGGGTGCCCAATGTACTCTCGCACGTAAAATCGGCAGTCCAAAGCCCCAAATTGGACTCCAAGCCTCATGTTTACTCAAAGGTAAGGAAAGCAACATCAAAAGCCTTAATAAACCATTAAGTCTTTCAATGTTGAGGGGCAATTGTTTAAGCCCAAAAAATGGTTCAGGCCAATGGATTGAGTTAAGCATGGGCCCATGATTTTTCCAAAGCTTGTACAGGAAGGTCATAAATTAGGAAGCATTTAACAAGGAATGAAGAATATTTAATTCTATTCAGATCCAATCAAGGAAGATATTTGGTTGCCAAAGGAGAGTAAATCTTGTCAAATACCAAAACACTAAAAATACAGAAACCCTACGTACAGGAAAAGGTGGCAGCCATCATTATCATCAACTATCAACAGAAAACTTGCCTTTTCTTTATTCAGACATTGTCAAAGCTTTAATTTCTCGTATTTTTTTAAGTTTTACGTCATCTTTAATTTCTTGTTATTTGATTATTTTCGATTAACGATTTGAGTTCATTGAGTCAAGGACCCTTGAGGAAAGATCATTCTAATTTTCTCATTAAATCAATCGTTTGATTTCAGATTTCGGATTTTGCGCATTTGCATTTAATTTGTTTTTCGTTTGGAATAACGGTAAAATTCCTGGCACGCTCGCTTTCATTTAATTTTCTAACTTCGTTCGTGATTTTGTGGTTAGGAAAGGACGGCATTTGTCATCTTCTAAAAAGAGGCAAACATTAGGATTATGCATTTTAGCATAATTAAAATTGTACAGATGAAATGTTACATAATATTGATCATGTAATATATTCAAATTTCTAGTTATGTATAATTTTAAGTGTGCTCAAATAATAATAATAATAACATTATTATTATTTATTATTAATATTTTATATATATATGTGTGTGTGTGTTATAATTCCAATAATATCTAATAAGAGAAAAGAATATTTAAATATTTAAAATGAGAAAAATTGATATATATAAATTAAAATTAATTTACTAAATAAATAACAATCATTTGTCAGCTCCATTCGTTAAATATCATTAAAAATTTCAAAATACACAAACTTCTCTCTTAATAGAAGGATCGTCAATTACTTTGTGAACTACTGATAACCGCTCAAATAGGATGACGTAATGATAGTCTATAGCCCTGCAATTACCACCATTTAAAAAACATTGAATTTGATCATAAAATAACAATGAGCTTCCCTTATTTCATTTTCATTTTTAAACTTCGCTAAGGTTATTGTCTTTTTAATGGTGACTTGAATAGTGGAATCCTGCAATTTGTTTTCCACATAAGAAAAATTATTATTATTATTATTATTAAAATAAATTAACAATGAGTATCATGCTAATAAAAGATATATTAATAAATATAATTTACTGCATCATCAATGAGAATCATTCTAATCTTAAATGTTGAGTTATTATTTTCAAATAGAGGAGTCTTCTACAATCTCAAAATTCTAACTCTAATTTTAATATTTTTTTTCAAATTTTTAAGAGTAGTATATTCTCTAATCATTGACATCATACAAAAAAATAAACATTAAGAATAATCAATTAATTAAAAAAATACCACATTATACGATAAATAATGATAAATTAGTAATAATTAGAAAAATCTAGCATTGATAGAGTTTTTGAGCACTAATTATGTTTACGATAAAGAGGAAGATTCAAAGGAAATAAAAAATGGAGTTTGAGTCTTTAAGAGACCAAACTTTGGATCTATGGACATACTCATACATGCTCTTACCTAACTTATATGTTCAATCAGAGATGAACCGTAAAGTATACTCTCAGGATTCAAGCGAGTGCAATAACACAACGAAACAGAAAAACTAAATAACTAACAATCCTAGGTCATATATAAAGCATAAAGATCAAAATCTCATCGTATCTTGCAATGGCATTAGCTGAAAGGTCATTAGTGGGATTTATATAGTGAAGAGAGTAAGTTATAGAGTATGATTAAAAGTTGAATTCTAGTACAGTTAGAATTATTAAATTCTAAATAAATTTTAGTATAATTAAGACTATGTGTTCTATTATAATTAAAATTGTGCGGATAAGATGTTATATCTGTTTAATTGTGTTATAACACATATTATTATTATTATTATTATTATTATTATTATATATTATAATAATTATTAGAGTGATTTTAAATTGAGATTATTATTTTATTAACATTATTTTAAT
Organism: Breynia disticha f. nivosa; assembly: GCA_948193385.1. Taxonomy (NCBI): domain Eukaryota; kingdom Viridiplantae; phylum Streptophyta; class Magnoliopsida; order Malpighiales; family Phyllanthaceae; genus Breynia; species Breynia disticha. Next base: position 18,556 of record CANYCX010837828.1, read on the forward strand.
TTTGATATGCAAATTTATAATTTTATTTATAATTTATTTTTTAAAATTAAATTTCTATTTTTTATTAGAAAATATCTACTTATATCTTTAATTATTCTAATTAATTTTTATATATGGTAATTGAATTTTACTTGTTAAGTGCGATATTCCTGTAAAAATTCTCAAACCATTAATTTCATTACTGACATTCAAATCCTCAAACCATTATAATCGCTTTTTTTTTCATGCATAATTCTAACTAAAAAATATTTAATTTTAAATAATACTATTATAGACGTTTTTTTCAATCTACAAAGAGTGATGTTCTAATTAAGTAATTAATTAAATAATAAAAATATTTATCAAAGTCTTAGTTGAGGAAGGAGAAAAAAAACTAATATGTTGTAAAATAATTTAGAAAGAATAACCTTTCTATATACTTTATTGAATATGACTTTATAAATATAAGAAAAGTTACATAAGGATAAGAATCATAAGGAGATAAATATTTTATAGAGATAAAGATAGAATGACAATAAAATTAGGAATAGAGTTAAACATTTAAATTTTAATATTATCATAATACTCCTCCTCAGATGTCTAATATATATATATATATATATATATATATATGCGAGCGTGCCGGAAAGTTTTAGCTTTCCACACTACAATAAATAAAAATGCGCAAAATTTGAATTTCTAATCAAACGATTGCACTATGAGAAAAATAAGACTATCTTTTTTCTAAGGTGTCTTTAACTCAATGTATTTAAATTGTCAATAAGACAATAACAAATAACAAGAAGACCAAAATATAACAGTAAAAATATGAGAAATACACAAAAGTAAAGATTGTCGATGGTTGGAAAAAGTAACGTAAAGTAGAGGAAAAAATGTTGTTGTCAGATGTTGATTATCTTCGTGTATGCTTCTCTTGTTCTTATTTATGCCCTTACTTGATTATATTACCTTATAAAATTCAATCAAATATTTCCCCTTGATTAAACTTCTTTCCTTGCCCAAAAGAATCATATCATGTTTACTTTCTAACTTATTTCCTTTGCATTAATTCTGCACTATTCACTGTCGATTTACACAAAACGAATCTTGAGCTTGACATTATCTCGGGCCTTACCCTTTTGACTCAACCCATGGGCTTTGCATAAATTTGGCCCAAATATTAACAAACTCAGAAACAATGTGATATCAGCAAACTCATACAATAGCAACCTTATAACGAACTTCTAATCTTACACGTGATTATTAACTATGAGATTCTCCACAAACTGAGCCAATATGTTGAGAAGATGCAACTTGGAGATGTTGCTGCGGAAAGCATCAATAAGAAAAGGTTTGGTGAAGCAGTTTGCCAACTGGTGCTAACTTCGAACAAGGAAGAGCATGATAATGGTGGCCTGTAATTTTTCACGTACTATATGACAGTTAATGTAAATATACTTAATATGTTGTGAAACACAAAGCTGAAGAATTATCACAATAAAGAAGAACAAATTGATCATAAGGAAAGTTCAAGTCACAGAGCAAGTATAAAAGCCACTGAATCTTGCAAACAATGAAGCTAATGCATGATACTCCAGCTTCTGGGGGTTTTTTTCCAAAAAAATAAAAAAATAAATTAAAATTCTAAAATTAGGTGGTTTAGAACTTATTGTGATTTTCAAAGCATTTCCAAATCTACTGTTTTTTTTTGTAGAAACTTGTATTATGTCATGACTAATGGCATAATATCACTTCTTAATTTTTTTAATTAATTAAATTGAAATTAATGATTGGTTAATGATTAGTTAATGATTGTGGTTAATTAAATAAATGTGTGGAATGATTAGGTAATAATGAGTTAGTGATTGGAATTAATTAAATTAAATTTAAAGGTGTGTAATTATTCATGAAATATGTTAATGTAAAAAAAATTAATAAGATTGAAGAATCAATATTTAATAAAATAAAATAAAATATAGAACAAAAAACACTGATAAATATTTTCATCAGAACAATATTTGAAAAAAATTTACATGTCCAAATTACGATTCTTTCTCACAATTGTCCTAAGACCGACATCATGACGTCCAAAGATTAAATTAGTTAGAAGTCAATATCAATAAGCTAGATGACATGAGATAAAAATTAAAAGGTAGATTACATGGAAAAAAA